>JZKD02S0234912.1:0-21440 GCA_000966675.3 Picea glauca
ATTGCTTGTAGGAGATGGTTAATTATCATGTTGTGTTTCTTCTTTCTTATCTTTGAATCGTCCTACAAGATACTAATTTAGATAGTATATTGAAGTCTTAATTAGTTACTTTGGTTTTGGCAACTAAAATAGAGCATTAACTTAGACAAAGGATTAGTGTAGGCAAAGTTTTAATTTAAGGTTGTTTGCAAGCTTTGATGGATTAATTGTTTCAAGTTTTGTTAGTTGTAATCAAGATAAATTTAATTACCAGTTCAATTAAATCTTCATAGATATATTTTGTTCATTAATCTTGCCTTAGCATGATAGGATAGAAATAGCTTTTGGGATTATGTTTTCTAAAAGCATTTTAGTTTTGAAATATGATTTTTAATGATAAGATTAGTTCAATTTATATCATAAAATCTCAGTTATGGATTTGAATTGTAATTTTTAGTTTATATTGATTAGGAATTAGAAGAGTGAATTCGAATTAGGATTTTTAATCACGAGTTCGTGAGTTTATAGATTTGCTTGAATTGGTATAAGAGTGTTTTTAGTCGTTGATGATTGATGCATGAAGTTTATAGATCACATGGATTTCCAAGATACTTAGTGTTGCTTCTATGATGGAAAAGTTTTATTTAGATTGCCTTATTCACACTTTCCATTTCTCTGTAGAAGTCAGCATTGAATTAATTCCACTTGAACTATCACTAATGGTCAGATGCCATCGTGCTGTTATTTGACATTGAAGACACAGTCATCACATTTGAATACTGTCCTTCTCTTTACTGCAAGATAGAAATAGTTTTGATAAGATAGAATTTGAATACTTCGCAATGCTTTTGGTTCAGTAGATTAATGTTTATTCTTTGCAAAATAGAAATAGATACGAGTTCTTTTTAAGAATAGAGTTCACTTGTCAAAATAGTTTTGATAGATTAATTGCTTACTTGCTTGCTTACTTGTTCACTCAGAGATAGATAGATTAAATAGTTCAGAGATAGATTACTTGTTATTTTCTTATCCAAAGATTTCTTGCTTATTCAAAGAGTTCCTTACTTAGACTAATTGTTCATAGTGATAGATTTCTCTTCATTATTTGATTTTATTGGCATTAGATTAGGTGAGGCTAGACTAGATTAGAGCTCTAGACCTTCACATACAGTGTTGGCACCTCGAAGCCTACGAGCCCCGGGTTGACAATTTAATGTCGAAATAGAAGCATATATTTTACTCAACATTTTTGGCGTCATTGCCGGGGAGGTGATAAAGGGATTAGAGCTTAGCTAGGTAGGTTGCCTTTAATTACACAACAAGGGGGAGGAGAAACTTTAAGATGAGATCTAAGAACCTGCACATCCATTTTAATGGATCGCTCCAAAGCCTTGGTGTTCCCTTTTGTTGGCCCTCGACCAAGTTTCGAGAGAACATTGGTCGTGTTTGACAATTTTTGGGACTTCGAGAGGCTGGTCGAAGATGGAGCGCCTAGGCGGAGCAGAGATCGCGGGATCTCGCTCATTTTGAGGGTTTTTTGGGTTATTAGGGTTTATGTAATAGGTATGGGATGTCGGCCCATGGGTTTACCCATGTTTAGGCCCTGTTGTAATTGTATAAATAAGTAGATAGGACTTAGAGAAAATGTGCCTGTCCTAGTTGGCTTTGTGCAATAATATGTAAAAATTGCTAAGTGCGGAGAATAGTTGTTGGCTTTGTGCCTACTGTGTGTTAAGACTTGCATAGCTAAGTGCAAGAGATTGTAAGAAGGCTTTGTGCTGGACAAAGGAGTTGACTTTGTGCCTTGACCTACCTTTTGGGAAGGAGGATCTGGTGAGGTGTGCAAAAATCTCTTGTCCTTTATGGAAGTTGGATCTGTGGCTTTGTGCACAGGAGTAGAAGAATGTAAGAATCTTGAAGACTAATAAAGAAGAAGAAGAAGATTGGTGGACATAGCCCCACACTGGGGTGAACCATGTATATCTTGTGTTGATGTGCTTTGTGCAATGTTATTCATGTTGTTTATATAATTATCTTCTTAGTGCACTGATATTGATGCATGATAGATAGATACACTTAATTCTTACTACTTTGTTGATGGTAAATGAATGCTAGATCCGAGTTGATGCTATGTGCTAAATTATTGAAATTGTTTGATCTGCTTATTAATGCGTTGTTCTGTACTTAGGGTTTGGCCTGCGATGTGAATAAGGTTCAAGAACTAATGCATGTTATTGGGTAAGTTCTTTGTCAAATGTTGTAATCACATATCTGTGTCCCAACTAGGTTGTAGTCACCTTAGTCCTGTAACCCCCCTACCTCTACCTCGAGTGAGACTTCATATGCTTCGCAAGTGTTGCCGAAAGGGTCGGTAGTTAGGGTTTTGTTGTTGTGTTGTTGAAGCATTGAACCCTGGGTCTACCCCTGTGCCAAAAAATTGTTCCGTTATAGGCTCACAAAGCTTTAACTTCACCGGAATAGAAGAACCGCACAGAACGAGACTTCGCCATGATGAAGCTATATGACCGTTGGAGGCATCCCGACTATTAGAATGACGCTTCAAAATTGTTAGAAACATAGTTATTGTTGGAAAGACCATCATTGGAATGTTGGGACCGTGACACAACAGACGGATTCGTATTGATTGAGGCATTCCTGCGCGTTGGAGGAATCTATTGCGACATTGCTTATTTAACCCATTAGACGCTGTGTCGGGACCAATTTTTGTAAACTATGATATTTGAGCTAACTAAGAACCCATTGTATCGCGCTATGCTTACTAGACCTCACCATCCATTTGATCCCGAGTGTGCATGTCGGGAAAACATAGCGCTATAGAGAAGTCTATGGAGGAGATTATAATAGACCTCATGGCTGAGAAAGTCATGTCTGTAGGAATATAGGCATCATCGACTGGTGGATTGCAAGCATCCCCATCAACTACACGTCGGTCTATCCAACCCGCTGCTGAGAAAAGAAGCAAGCACCACGACGATCTGGCGAATGCAAAGCAGATCTCATCGGACTACATACCACCTTTGACTGGCGTAGTTAACCACGACAGTGTCCCATAGGATTTTGAATATACACTGATCATTGCATACCTCCCGAAGGGGATACATGCAGTTGGACCTCATTTGGGACTGATCCTAGCTCTCAAGATAAGCAACTTCAACCTCAGAGAACAAAAGAACCATGCGATGCTCGCACTACATAGGTACCTAATGAAGACAACCGGGAAGAATCCCAAGATAGTTCCTCAGCCATGGGTTAAGGAGCTCACGAGATCAACGATCTTGAACATGATGAAGATCCCCCACTTTGGCGGACATGAGGAGGTTAACGCTTGTGTTAAACTCCTCCTATCGTGCTACCATGGAGGGTATATATGGATTGACAGGAATGTGACTATGGATCCGATAATCATCCATCACATCACTAGATTGAGCATGCAGGGACCGGACCCTTAGTAGTTCTACACAGGGAAGGCTGTAGATCGCTCCCTGGCACAACGTATAAAAGAAAACTATGGTGATGTAGAGAAGGGGAAGTGAGGCTACAAGTTAGCTTCCATCCAGGATGGCGTAGTGTGTCTTTCTTTCCAAATGATCACTGACAAGCTCGTCAGAAATAACTGGCTGATGCAAGTCACAGGGTTCCTTGTCGACCTCGCAAGAAAGTGTGTCGAAGGAATGCAGATGAACTGGGCGAGTTACCTCGTCAACGAGTTGGAGAAGGACTGTCGCGGAGCACAAGATCAAGGGTACGAGTTCCATTTCAGTTGGTTACTGATTTTAATTGCATTTGTTGCTTGGGAGATGCCAGAGGGAGAGACATTCCCAGAAGTTGAGCCATCAGAGCCATTGGCCACAAGGTTCTCCACCTTGTGGTACATGAGTGATATGGTGAAGTTGTGGAAATTGAATGCGGTGTTCCACGCTTACTACCTACAACTGAAGCATGCCATTGAATCATTTCCACAGATGACCCCGAACACTTTGCACACATATAGGCCACTAGCAAAGTTCCACACAGACTGACACTTTAGCTACATCACTGCGCGTCAGGATGAAAGTAAGGAGGAGCTATAGTCGTATTATAAATTGACCGATGAAGACATGGAAGAGATCACTAAGTAATGGAAAACCAAATTCCTTGTACTGGTCAAAGATGTAGAGTTATCTGACCTCGACATCATCAGAAGTCCTTTGGTCACCTGGACCGAGTATGATGGACAGACTAGCGCGAAGAAAAATAAGAAAAAAGAGGAAGTCTAGGAGATAGATATTGATAGTGCTTCAGAGGAAACTGTGCTTGACTCACCTAAAGGAGGAGGGGGAGATGAAGTAAATGAAAAAGGAGGGAAAAAAGGAGACAATCAAGAAAAATTTGAAGTAACACCGCCGAAGGATACCCTCACCACAACAGAAGCATCGAAGAAGAGGAAGGTTTCCCCGGAGAAACATTCGGCAAGAAAGAAGGCCCCCGCCAACAAGCCTCAGTCGAAGAATGTGCTCACCGTCGATGATGTTGATCTCCTCATCGCAATCGTAGAGGACGCTTCAGAAGACATCTTACAAAAACATGTAGCAAAGTAGGTGTCGATGTATGACAGAATAGAGAAGGAGCTCAAGGACATACAACAAGCTATCCATTCAAGCTGCGTAGTACATACTGTGATTTCTTTAGCAAAAATTGTAGAATTGGGGGATGGGCCCTCCCAATTACGTAGATTAGAAAATGCAACAAAGGATCGACTTCGTTGAGCCCAAGAAGAAAAGGAACGGGCTACAAAATCCATGAAGCAAGAAAAGGAGGAGGCCTTAGAGAAACTTCGAGTTGCACAACAGGAGAAAGACGAAATTAGGGCAATGTTCGAGGAGGAGAAAGAGAAAATACAGAAATAAAAAGACCAGCTGCTCGCAGAGCAGACTGTGGTCAAAGAGGTAGTGACTAGAGCACTTCACTCTGTGTCGGTCCTGGCACAGGTGGAACCAGAGTCAAGTGAGATGCAAGTGGGGAATCTCACAGAGGTCATTCAACAACTTCAAGTGAGGGTAATGGAGCTAGAACTCCAAGCAGTACCAAGAACTCCACAAGAAGTGCACGATTAGAGGGAAGAAGCTACTAGGAACACAACAGAAAGAATCAGGGCATTGGCCTCAGAGTGTAAACAATTAAGTTATCGGAGTGCACAGACCTATGAGCACCTTGCAGAAGATTCGAAGCTAAGGAGATTGGAAGCACAGCTCCAAGAGACAAAGTAGCAGGCATCTACCATGAAAGCACAAATGAAGTTGCTTACTACAGTTGAGAACATGAAGAGGTCACAGGAGCAATGCACAATCTAGCAACATGTTACTACCATCCAAAGAAAACTCATGGAGGTGACACAGAGACTCCAACAGGTGCAGGAAAAATCCTGCACGCTATTTGAAGAGATTGAAGGACAAGGCTCACAGCTGGAACAAGTAGTTACGACAGTGAAACAACGCCTTGAAGGGCCTATCACTGAGCAAGTAATTTAGGAGTTCGCCGAGCAGGAAGATCTGGTGAACCAACAAGTTGAGGCAGCTCGAGACCTTCGAAGCAGTGTTGCCCAGATCAAAGTGACTCGGGACGAGTCATACGTGAGTGTTGGGGGCTTGTTGGCCCTCGACCAAGTTTTGAGAGAAAATTGGTTGTGTTTGACCATTTTTGTGACTTCGACAGGTTGGTCGAAGATGGAGCACCTAGTTGGAGCGGAGATTGTGGGATCTCACTCGTTTTGTGGGTTTTTTTGGTTATTAGGGTTTATGTAATGGGTATGGGATGTCAGCCCATGGGTTTACCCATGTTTAGGCCCTGTTGTAATTGTATAAATAAGTATATAGGACTTAGAGAGAATGTGGCTATCCTAGTTGGCTTTGTGCAAGAATATATAAAGATTGCTAAGTGCGGAGAATAGTTGTTGGCTTTGTGCCTACTGTGTGTTAAGACTTACAGAGCTAAGTGCAAGAGATTGTAAGAAGGATTTGTGTTGGACAGAGGAGTTGGCTTTGTGCCTTGACCTACCTTTTGGGAAGGAGGATCTGACAAGGTGCGCACAAATCTCCTGTCCTTTATGGAAGTTGGCTCTGTGGCTCTGTGCACAGGAGCATAAGAATGTAAGAAGCTTGAAGACTAATAAAGAAGAAGAAGAAGATTGGTGGATGTAGTCCCACACTAGGGTGAACCATGTATATTCTGTTTTGATGTGCTTTGTGCAATGTTATTCATGTTGTTTATATAATTATCTGCTTAGTGCACTGATCTTGATGCATGATAGATAGATCCATTTAATGCTTAGTGATTTGTTTATGGTAAATGAATGCTAGATCTGAGTTGATACTATGTGATAAATGATTGAAAGTGTTTGATCTTATTATTACTGCATTGTTTTGTACTTAGGGTTTGGCCTGCGATGTGAATAAGGTTCAAGAACTAATGCATGTTATTGGCTAAGTGCTTTGTTAAGTGTTGTAATCACAGATCTATGTCCCAGCTAGGTTGTAGACACATGAGTCCTGCAACGCCCCTGCCTTTACCTCGAGTGAGACTTCATCTGCTTCGCAGGTGTTGCCGAAAGGGCTAGTAGTTAGGGTTTTGTTGGTGCACTGTTGAAGCATTGAACCCTAGGCTTTCCCCTATGCCAACACCTTTCCGCAAGAGTGTTTACTTTTTCTGCAAGTTTGCTTACTTTTCTTAGTGTGTTTACTTTTCTCAGTTTGTTTACTTTCCACAATTTACTTTCCTGCAAGCGTGATTTCTATCCTGCACAGTTGTTTACTTTCCCGCAATTTAGTTTTCCTGCCAGTGTGTTTATTTTACTGCAAGAGTGTTTTGTTTGGTTTGCGAAAATATGCTTTAAATATGTATTTAAGTTTTTAGGTAGTTGTGATTAAAATCTTAAAAAAATCTATAATAACAAAAAATTTGGGTGTTTTAATAACCCCATACACTAATCCCTGTGTGAGGTAGGATCCATCAACCAACATAATGAATTCAAAGGTGACCATTAGTTTGGGAGAACTCTCTCAAATCATAGCAACAACTGGGATCTCTTCTTTTCAGGAAGAACACATCTTGACAATAGTCAAGAACTTGTCTACCTCTCCAGAAATATTAGAAGAATCAAGGTCCTATGAGCTACAATATGATTTTCCTTGCCAAATTGTGAATGGAGATGAAACATTATGGACTACATCCGGAGGAGATCAATCACTAAGACCTGAGATTGAGGAGTTCTCAACATCCATCTCAGCAGATCCTTTATGTACTTAAAAAATCAATCATCCAGAAGAAGAGGATCTGCATAGCATGATGAATGAGAGCACACAAATTACTGTTGATGAACATCAAGATTACATTGAAATTTGGTTTCAAGAGGTCATCATGCCACAATACTATTCTCTTCTTCAACACCTTCTGGTGCCAAAACAAGTAGGTTGGTTAGTTCTTCATATCCAGGTAATCACTGCGGTAACTTTTTCATATACAGATATGGGTATGTTTCTTATCTTGCTTCGCACATGGTTACATTGGAAAAGTTCTTACAGTTGAATAAATATTTTCCTTTCTTTTTAGGTAGAGTAGGATAATAAATAAAAGCTACATGTTGTTAGTTTAGCTTAAAGTCTAATGCAACCTCATTTTACATTTTATTTTTAATAAAAGAACTATGAGATACATGTTCTTGTGACTTGATGTCATTGATCTTATCAGTTTTTGATATTTTAGAGTGTGGTTTTTGACAAACAGTTTTAGAAACTTTTTGTAGGTATTTATCTAAAAACAAGTGGACAAATTCAAGGAGATAAAAAAGGGAAGTATTTTCCTTCAAAAAGAGATATTTCTATATTTGAACCTTGTTGTCTACTTAAGCATTAATTGAATAATGAATTGTTGTGAATTAGCCATATTTTTTCAAGATTTCTATCTTCGTTTTTCTCAAAGCATCTTTAATGGCAGTTTCTCTTAACCTCCACCACTAGAGGATATAACGAAGTGACACCTTGTCTTATCAAACCTAGAGATTACTCGTACAATTTCCCTAAGAAACCTAAGTAGGTGAGTAAAGTATCTATATTAAAGAGTAGAAAGAAGGTTTGATTAGTGGTTAGCCATGGAAACATCACTATAACTTAGAAAAGAAGAAGAAAGTGAGTTGACCCTAAAGATACCTATATGTTCTTTTCTAATTGTACCATCCACTACACACTAAAAATGATTGATTATACCATATATTTAGATAGGCTACGTCCACTAAAGTACCCCTTACATCAAGACAATCTATAAGGAATACATAAAGAAGAGTCTTCCTCTAATATAAATACCATCCCAATGTTAAAATAAAAGAAAAAGGTTTTTTAGAGATGTCTCCCAATCTTCTTGCAAAAAACAATCTTTATCTAAAAATATTAAAAGATGGTGGACCAGTCTTTGTTGTAAAAGGGTGTAAGAGGCTAACCCATCGGGATACTAAACAAGTCTGTTGGCAGCGGGTATCAGCATGTGGTATGACTAGGTAAAACCGTTAGAGTACTGAACAAGCTTGCTGGAAGTGGGGCATTCTACCCAACGAGGGTGATAACCTGACAAATAATAAACCAAATTACTAAATCTTAAACTTGTCCTGTTGCACGACATTAATTGTAGACAAAGTTGAAAAGACATATGCATGGTTAAGAAAAGGTCAATGAACTCCATAAATCTTCCATTGGGAACTAACTTTAAGACTATCCTAAGACTCTCTTGCCTACATCTTCTTAACTATATGTAGGATGTTCTGTCCTACAGGTGGGGCCATATTTTAACCGTCTCGTCAAACTAATGTGTGAAATTTATCTCTACACTTGGCAAGCTGTAAATCTTAGGCTATTGGGAGAATTGACTGGTTCCCTATACTTTTTATTGTGAGGTGTCACAATACTTAGGAGTGGGGGAGGGGTTTCCTGAGCTGACAAATGATAAAAACTNATTGCTTGTAGGAGATGGTTAATTATCATGTTGTGTTTCTTCTTTCTTATCTTTGAATCGTCCTACAAGATACTAATTTAGATAGTATATTGAAGTCTTAATTAGTTACTTTGGTTTTGGCAACTAAAATAGAGCATTAACTTAGACAAAGGATTAGTGTAGGCAAAGTTTTAATTTAAGGTTGTTTGCAAGCTTTGATGGATTAATTGTTTCAAGTTTTGTTAGTTGTAATCAAGATAAATTTAATTACCAGTTCAATTAAATCTTCATAGATATATTTTGTTCATTAATCTTGCCTTAGCATGATAGGATAGAAATAGCTTTTGGGATTATGTTTTCTAAAAGCATTTTAGTTTTGAAATATGATTTTTAATGATAAGATTAGTTCAATTTATATCATAAAATCTCAGTTATGGATTTGAATTGTAATTTTTAGTTTATATTGATTAGGAATTAGAAGAGTGAATTCGAATTAGGATTTTTAATCACGAGTTCGTGAGTTTATAGATTTGCTTGAATTGGTATAAGAGTGTTTTTAGTCGTTGATGATTGATGCATGAAGTTTATAGATCACATGGATTTCCAAGATACTTAGTGTTGCTTCTATGATGGAAAAGTTTTATTTAGATTGCCTTATTCACACTTTCCATTTCTCTGTAGAAGTCAGCATTGAATTAATTCCACTTGAACTATCACTAATGGTCAGATGCCATCGTGCTGTTATTTGACATTGAAGACACAGTCATCACATTTGAATACTGTCCTTCTCTTTACTGCAAGATAGAAATAGTTTTGATAAGATAGAATTTGAATACTTCGCAATGCTTTTGGTTCAGTAGATTAATGTTTATTCTTTGCAAAATAGAAATAGATACGAGTTCTTTTTAAGAATAGAGTTCACTTGTCAAAATAGTTTTGATAGATTAATTGCTTACTTGCTTGCTTACTTGTTCACTCAGAGATAGATAGATTAAATAGTTCAGAGATAGATTACTTGTTATTTTCTTATCCAAAGATTTCTTGCTTATTCAAAGAGTTCCTTACTTAGACTAATTGTTCATAGTGATAGATTTCTCTTCATTATTTGATTTTATTGGCATTAGATTAGGTGAGGCTAGACTAGATTAGAGCTCTAGACCTTCACATACAGTGTTGGCACCTCGAAGCCTACGAGCCCCGGGTTGACAATTTAATGTCGAAATAGAAGCATATATTTTACTCAACATTTTTGGCGTCATTGCCGGGGAGGTGATAAAGGGATTAGAGCTTAGCTAGGTAGGTTGCCTTTAATTACACAACAAGGGGGAGGAGAAACTTTAAGATGAGATCTAAGAACCTGCACATCCATTTTAATGGATCGCTCCAAAGCCTTGGTGTTCCCTTTTGTTGGCCCTCGACCAAGTTTCGAGAGAACATTGGTCGTGTTTGACAATTTTTGGGACTTCGAGAGGCTGGTCGAAGATGGAGCGCCTAGGCGGAGCAGAGATCGCGGGATCTCGCTCATTTTGAGGGTTTTTTGGGTTATT
Organism: Picea glauca; assembly: GCA_000966675.3. NCBI lineage: Eukaryota > Viridiplantae > Streptophyta > Pinopsida > Pinales > Pinaceae > Picea > Picea glauca. Next base: position 10,503 of record JZKD02S0234912.1, read on the forward strand.
AGGGTTTATGTAATAGGTATGGGATGTCGGCCCATGGGTTTACCCATGTTTAGGCCCTGTTGTAATTGTATAAATAAGTAGATAGGACTTAGAGAAAATGTGCCTGTCCTAGTTGGCTTTGTGCAATAATATGTAAAAATTGCTAAGTGCGGAGAATAGTTGTTGGCTTTGTGCCTACTGTGTGTTAAGACTTGCATAGCTAAGTGCAAGAGATTGTAAGAAGGCTTTGTGCTGGACAAAGGAGTTGACTTTGTGCCTTGACCTACCTTTTGGGAAGGAGGATCTGGTGAGGTGTGCAAAAATCTCTTGTCCTTTATGGAAGTTGGATCTGTGGCTTTGTGCACAGGAGTAGAAGAATGTAAGAATCTTGAAGACTAATAAAGAAGAAGAAGAAGATTGGTGGACATAGCCCCACACTGGGGTGAACCATGTATATCTTGTGTTGATGTGCTTTGTGCAATGTTATTCATGTTGTTTATATAATTATCTTCTTAGTGCACTGATATTGATGCATGATAGATAGATACACTTAATTCTTACTACTTTGTTGATGGTAAATGAATGCTAGATCCGAGTTGATGCTATGTGCTAAATTATTGAAATTGTTTGATCTGCTTATTAATGCGTTGTTCTGTACTTAGGGTTTGGCCTGCGATGTGAATAAGGTTCAAGAACTAATGCATGTTATTGGGTAAGTTCTTTGTCAAATGTTGTAATCACATATCTGTGTCCCAACTAGGTTGTAGTCACCTTAGTCCTGTAACCCCCCTACCTCTACCTCGAGTGAGACTTCATATGCTTCGCAAGTGTTGCCGAAAGGGTCGGTAGTTAGGGTTTTGTTGTTGTGTTGTTGAAGCATTGAACCCTGGGTCTACCCCTGTGCCAAAAAATTGTTCCGTTATAGGCTCACAAAGCTTTAACTTCACCGGAATAGAAGAACCGCACAGAACGAGACTTCGCCATGATGAAGCTATATGACCGTTGGAGGCATCCCGACTATTAGAATGACGCTTCAAAATTGTTAGAAACATAGTTATTGTTGGAAAGACCATCATTGGAATGTTGGGACCGTGACACAACAGACGGATTCGTATTGATTGAGGCATTCCTGCGCGTTGGAGGAATCTATTGCGACATTGCTTATTTAACCCATTAGACGCTGTGTCGGGACCAATTTTTGTAAACTATGATATTTGAGCTAACTAAGAACCCATTGTATCGCGCTATGCTTACTAGACCTCACCATCCATTTGATCCCGAGTGTGCATGTCGGGAAAACATAGCGCTATAGAGAAGTCTATGGAGGAGATTATAATAGACCTCATGGCTGAGAAAGTCATGTCTGTAGGAATATAGGCATCATCGACTGGTGGATTGCAAGCATCCCCATCAACTACACGTCGGTCTATCCAACCCGCTGCTGAGAAAAGAAGCAAGCACCACGACGATCTGGCGAATGCAAAGCAGATCTCATCGGACTACATACCACCTTTGACTGGCGTAGTTAACCACGACAGTGTCCCATAGGATTTTGAATATACACTGATCATTGCATACCTCCCGAAGGGGATACATGCAGTTGGACCTCATTTGGGACTGATCCTAGCTCTCAAGATAAGCAACTTCAACCTCAGAGAACAAAAGAACCATGCGATGCTCGCACTACATAGGTACCTAATGAAGACAACCGGGAAGAATCCCAAGATAGTTCCTCAGCCATGGGTTAAGGAGCTCACGAGATCAACGATCTTGAACATGATGAAGATCCCCCACTTTGGCGGACATGAGGAGGTTAACGCTTGTGTTAAACTCCTCCTATCGTGCTACCATGGAGGGTATATATGGATTGACAGGAATGTGACTATGGATCCGATAATCATCCATCACATCACTAGATTGAGCATGCAGGGACCGGACCCTTAGTAGTTCTACACAGGGAAGGCTGTAGATCGCTCCCTGGCACAACGTATAAAAGAAAACTATGGTGATGTAGAGAAGGGGAAGTGAGGCTACAAGTTAGCTTCCATCCAGGATGGCGTAGTGTGTCTTTCTTTCCAAATGATCACTGACAAGCTCGTCAGAAATAACTGGCTGATGCAAGTCACAGGGTTCCTTGTCGACCTCGCAAGAAAGTGTGTCGAAGGAATGCAGATGAACTGGGCGAGTTACCTCGTCAACGAGTTGGAGAAGGACTGTCGCGGAGCACAAGATCAAGGGTACGAGTTCCATTTCAGTTGGTTACTGATTTTAATTGCATTTGTTGCTTGGGAGATGCCAGAGGGAGAGACATTCCCAGAAGTTGAGCCATCAGAGCCATTGGCCACAAGGTTCTCCACCTTGTGGTACATGAGTGATATGGTGAAGTTGTGGAAATTGAATGCGGTGTTCCACGCTTACTACCTACAACTGAAGCATGCCATTGAATCATTTCCACAGATGACCCCGAACACTTTGCACACATATAGGCCACTAGCAAAGTTCCACACAGACTGACACTTTAGCTACATCACTGCGCGTCAGGATGAAAGTAAGGAGGAGCTATAGTCGTATTATAAATTGACCGATGAAGACATGGAAGAGATCACTAAGTAATGGAAAACCAAATTCCTTGTACTGGTCAAAGATGTAGAGTTATCTGACCTCGACATCATCAGAAGTCCTTTGGTCACCTGGACCGAGTATGATGGACAGACTAGCGCGAAGAAAAATAAGAAAAAAGAGGAAGTCTAGGAGATAGATATTGATAGTGCTTCAGAGGAAACTGTGCTTGACTCACCTAAAGGAGGAGGGGGAGATGAAGTAAATGAAAAAGGAGGGAAAAAAGGAGACAATCAAGAAAAATTTGAAGTAACACCGCCGAAGGATACCCTCACCACAACAGAAGCATCGAAGAAGAGGAAGGTTTCCCCGGAGAAACATTCGGCAAGAAAGAAGGCCCCCGCCAACAAGCCTCAGTCGAAGAATGTGCTCACCGTCGATGATGTTGATCTCCTCATCGCAATCGTAGAGGACGCTTCAGAAGACATCTTACAAAAACATGTAGCAAAGTAGGTGTCGATGTATGACAGAATAGAGAAGGAGCTCAAGGACATACAACAAGCTATCCATTCAAGCTGCGTAGTACATACTGTGATTTCTTTAGCAAAAATTGTAGAATTGGGGGATGGGCCCTCCCAATTACGTAGATTAGAAAATGCAACAAAGGATCGACTTCGTTGAGCCCAAGAAGAAAAGGAACGGGCTACAAAATCCATGAAGCAAGAAAAGGAGGAGGCCTTAGAGAAACTTCGAGTTGCACAACAGGAGAAAGACGAAATTAGGGCAATGTTCGAGGAGGAGAAAGAGAAAATACAGAAATAAAAAGACCAGCTGCTCGCAGAGCAGACTGTGGTCAAAGAGGTAGTGACTAGAGCACTTCACTCTGTGTCGGTCCTGGCACAGGTGGAACCAGAGTCAAGTGAGATGCAAGTGGGGAATCTCACAGAGGTCATTCAACAACTTCAAGTGAGGGTAATGGAGCTAGAACTCCAAGCAGTACCAAGAACTCCACAAGAAGTGCACGATTAGAGGGAAGAAGCTACTAGGAACACAACAGAAAGAATCAGGGCATTGGCCTCAGAGTGTAAACAATTAAGTTATCGGAGTGCACAGACCTATGAGCACCTTGCAGAAGATTCGAAGCTAAGGAGATTGGAAGCACAGCTCCAAGAGACAAAGTAGCAGGCATCTACCATGAAAGCACAAATGAAGTTGCTTACTACAGTTGAGAACATGAAGAGGTCACAGGAGCAATGCACAATCTAGCAACATGTTACTACCATCCAAAGAAAACTCATGGAGGTGACACAGAGACTCCAACAGGTGCAGGAAAAATCCTGCACGCTATTTGAAGAGATTGAAGGACAAGGCTCACAGCTGGAACAAGTAGTTACGACAGTGAAACAACGCCTTGAAGGGCCTATCACTGAGCAAGTAATTTAGGAGTTCGCCGAGCAGGAAGATCTGGTGAACCAACAAGTTGAGGCAGCTCGAGACCTTCGAAGCAGTGTTGCCCAGATCAAAGTGACTCGGGACGAGTCATACGTGAGTGTTGGGGGCTTGTTGGCCCTCGACCAAGTTTTGAGAGAAAATTGGTTGTGTTTGACCATTTTTGTGACTTCGACAGGTTGGTCGAAGATGGAGCACCTAGTTGGAGCGGAGATTGTGGGATCTCACTCGTTTTGTGGGTTTTTTTGGTTATTAGGGTTTATGTAATGGGTATGGGATGTCAGCCCATGGGTTTACCCATGTTTAGGCCCTGTTGTAATTGTATAAATAAGTATATAGGACTTAGAGAGAATGTGGCTATCCTAGTTGGCTTTGTGCAAGAATATATAAAGATTGCTAAGTGCGGAGAATAGTTGTTGGCTTTGTGCCTACTGTGTGTTAAGACTTACAGAGCTAAGTGCAAGAGATTGTAAGAAGGATTTGTGTTGGACAGAGGAGTTGGCTTTGTGCCTTGACCTACCTTTTGGGAAGGAGGATCTGACAAGGTGCGCACAAATCTCCTGTCCTTTATGGAAGTTGGCTCTGTGGCTCTGTGCACAGGAGCATAAGAATGTAAGAAGCTTGAAGACTAATAAAGAAGAAGAAGAAGATTGGTGGATGTAGTCCCACACTAGGGTGAACCATGTATATTCTGTTTTGATGTGCTTTGTGCAATGTTATTCATGTTGTTTATATAATTATCTGCTTAGTGCACTGATCTTGATGCATGATAGATAGATCCATTTAATGCTTAGTGATTTGTTTATGGTAAATGAATGCTAGATCTGAGTTGATACTATGTGATAAATGATTGAAAGTGTTTGATCTTATTATTACTGCATTGTTTTGTACTTAGGGTTTGGCCTGCGATGTGAATAAGGTTCAAGAACTAATGCATGTTATTGGCTAAGTGCTTTGTTAAGTGTTGTAATCACAGATCTATGTCCCAGCTAGGTTGTAGACACATGAGTCCTGCAACGCCCCTGCCTTTACCTCGAGTGAGACTTCATCTGCTTCGCAGGTGTTGCCGAAAGGGCTAGTAGTTAGGGTTTTGTTGGTGCACTGTTGAAGCATTGAACCCTAGGCTTTCCCCTATGCCAACACCTTTCCGCAAGAGTGTTTACTTTTTCTGCAAGTTTGCTTACTTTTCTTAGTGTGTTTACTTTTCTCAGTTTGTTTACTTTCCACAATTTACTTTCCTGCAAGCGTGATTTCTATCCTGCACAGTTGTTTACTTTCCCGCAATTTAGTTTTCCTGCCAGTGTGTTTATTTTACTGCAAGAGTGTTTTGTTTGGTTTGCGAAAATATGCTTTAAATATGTATTTAAGTTTTTAGGTAGTTGTGATTAAAATCTTAAAAAAATCTATAACAACAAAAAAATTGGGTGTATTAAGAACCCCATACACTAATCCCTGTGTGAGGTAGGATCCATCAACCAACATAATGAATTCAAAGGTGACCATTAGTTTGGGAGAACTCTCTCGAATCCTAGCAGCAACTGGGATCTCTTCTTTTCAGGAAGAACACATCTTGACAATAGTCAAGAACTTGTCTACCTCTTTGGAAATATTAGAAGAATCAAGGTTCTATGAGCTACAAAATGATTTTCCTTACCAAATTGTGAATGAAGATGAAACATTATGGACTACATCCAGAGGAGATCAATCACTAAGACCTGAGATTGAGGAGTTCTCAACATCCATCTCAACAGATCCTTTATGTACTTAAGAAATCAATCATCCATAAGAAGAGGATATGCATAGCATGATGAATGAGAGCACACAAATTACGGTTGATGAACATCAAGATTACATTGAAATTTGGTTTCAAGAGGTCATCATGCCACAATACTATTCTCTTCTTCAACACCTTCTGGTGCCAAAACAAGTAGGTTGGTTAGTTCTTCATATCCAGGTAATCACTGCGGTAACTTTTTCATATACAGATATGGGTATGTTTCTTATCTTGCTTCGCACATGGTTACATTGGAAAAGTTCTTACAGTTGAATAAATATTTTCCTTTCTTTTTAGGTAGAGTAGGATAATAAATAAAAGCTACATGTTGTTAGTTTAGCTTAAAGTCTAATGCAACCTCATTTTACATTTTATTTTTAATAAAAGAACTATGAGATACATGTTCTTGTGACTTGATGTCATTGATCTTATCAGTTTTTGATATTTTAGAGTGTGGTTTTTGACAAACAGTTTTAGAAACTTTTTGTAGGTATTTATCTAAAAACAAGTGGACAAATTCAAGGAGATAAAAAAGGGAAGTATTTTCCTTCAAAAAGAGATATTTCTATATTTGAACCTTGTTGTCTACTTAAGCATTAATTGAATAATGAATTGTTGTGAATTAGCCATATTTTTTCAAGATTTCTATCTTCGTTTTTCTCAAAGCATCTTTAATGGCAGTTTCTCTTAACCTCCACCACTAGAGGATATAACGAAGTGACACCTTGTCTTATCAAACCTAGAGATTACTCGTACAATTTCCCTAAGAAACCTAAGTAGGTGAGTAAAGTATCTATATTAAAGAGTAGAAAGAAGGTTTGATTAGTGGTTAGCCATGGAAACATCACTATAACTTAGAAAAGAAGAAGAAAGTGAGTTGACCCTAAAGATACCTATATGTTCTTTTCTAATTGTACCATCCACTACACACTAAAAATGATTGATTATACCATATATTTAGATAGGCTACGTCCACTAAAGTACCCCTTACATCAAGACAATCTATAAGGAATACATAAAGAAGAGTCTTCCTCTAATATAAATACCATCCCAATGTTAAAATAAAAGAAAAAGGTTTTTTAGAGATGTCTCCCAATCTTCTTGCAAAAAACAATCTTTATCTAAAAATATTAAAAGATGGTGGACCAGTCTTTGTTGTAAAAGGGTGTAAGAGGCTAACCCATCGGGATACTAAACAAGTCTGTTGGCAGCGGGTATCAGCATGTGGTATGACTAGGTAAAACCGTTAGAGTACTGAACAAGCTTGCTGGAAGTGGGGCATTCTACCCAACGAGGGTGATAACCTGACAAATAATAAACCAAATTACTAAATCTTAAACTTGTCCTGTTGCACGACATTAATTGTAGACAAAGTTGAAAAGACATATGCATGGTTAAGAAAAGGTCAATGAACTCCATAAATCTTCCATTGGGAACTAACTTTAAGACTATCCTAAGACTCTCTTGCCTACATCTTCTTAACTATATGTAGGATGTTCTGTCCTACAGGTGGGGCCATATTTTAACCGTCTCGTCAAACTAATGTGTGAAATTTATCTCTACACTTGGCAAGCTGTAAATCTTAGGCTATTGGGAGAATTGACTGGTTCCCTATACTTTTTATTGTGAGGTGTCACAATACTTAGGAGTGGGGGAGGGGTTTCCTGAGCTGACAAATGATAAAAACTACATATCTATATTATAATACATGAGAAGAGGAAGTAGAATCTTTGTAAAAATTATGTTATATTGTTTTCACGATATTCCAGGCTATTATATCAACAATTGTTTTTATTGAAATGCTAAATTCTATACTACTGGCATCACTGTGTGTTATAATCCTGATGTACATTGTGTCAATTACAGACTGTTAAATGTTCACTAAAGATTTATGTTACATGGCTATGGACAGAGGAACAAATTATTTAGCAGAGGAACAAATTGTTTTATAACGTTACAAGAATGATGAAAAGGCAATTAACAATGGATCATTCTATTTGTTATAACCCTATAATTTATAGGATCAACTCATGACTGGAAATTTTATCCTTGTAATTTTTTTTGGATTTCAAATAATGTTTCATCCTGCAAATGATTTGAAAAGAAAAATAAAAGAAAAAAAAAGAACATGAAAAAATGAAAAGAGAATAAAAGAGGGCATAGAAGAAAAAATAAACAAAGCCCCATGCAATAACAATGACTTGAGCCATACTGTTTAAACATGGTCAGGTCCTTTTCAATTGATGTTGATAGGATTAGTGAATAATCTTGGCTAAATTGTTTAATCTTAGCCAAGTAGATAGGTTAGTTAGTGAATAAATTTGACCAGAGTGTTCAATCTTGATCAAATAGCCCCAGGATATAGTAATTTCTTATCCCAACAGTTTAATCTGGGCTAAAGGTGCAGGTAGGCAGGATAGGACATAGGCTAGCCAACTTTTCTTTCAATAAAGTTTGTATGGTGTTCGAAGAAAATGTATGATTCTGATGATTGAGGTGTTTTACTAACCCCATGGTGACAAAAGCAAGGGAAGCAGCGCACAAAACCCACAAAAAGCATTAAGCCTAAGTTCTGTTGCACATATTAAATCACACTCGAATATTAAAGATGGTGGATAGATCTACGACAGAGCTATTGGCGCCTAGATCTATGNGTTGATGAACATCAAGATTACATTGAAATTTGGTTTCAAGAGGTCATCATGCCACAATACTATTCTCTTCTTCAACACCTTCTGGTGCCAAAACAAGTAGGTTGGTTAGTTCTTCATATCCAGGTAATCACTGCGGTAACTTTTTCATATACAGATATGGGTATGTTTCTTATCTTGCTTCGCACATGGTTACATTGGAAAAGTTCTTACAGTTGAATAAATATTTTCCTTTCTTTTTAGGTAGAGTAGGATAATAAATAAAAGCTACATGTTGTTAGTTTAGCTTAAAGTCTAATGCAACCTCATTTTACATTTTATTTTTAATAAAAGAACTATGAGATACATGTTCTTGTGACTTGATGTCATTGATCTTATCAGTTTTTGATATTTTAGAGTGTGGTTTTTGACAAACAGTTTTAGAAACTTTTTGTAGGTATTTATCTAAAAACAAGTGGACAAATTCAAGGAGATAAAAAAGGGAAGTATTTTCCTTCAAAAAGAGATATTTCTATATTTGAACCTTGTTGTCTACTTAAGCATTAATTGAATAATGAATTGTTGTGAATTAGCCATATTTTTTCAAGATTTCTATCTTCGTTTTTCTCAAAGCATCTTTAATGGCAGTTTCTCTTAACCTCCACCACTAGAGGATATAACGAAGTGACACCTTGTCTTATCAAACCTAGAGATTACTCGTACAATTTCCCTAAGAAACCTAAGTAGGTGAGTAAAGTATCTATATTAAAGAGTAGAAAGAAGGTTTGATTAGTGGTTAGCCATGGAAACATCACTATAACTTAGAAAAGAAGAAGAAAGTGAGTTGACCCTAAAGATACCTATATGTTCTTTTCTAATTGTACCATCCACTACACACTAAAAATGATTGATTATACCATATATTTAGATAGGCTACGTCCACTAAAGTACCCCTTACATCAAGACAATCTATAAGGAATACATAAAGAAGAGTCTTCCTCTAATATAAATACCATCCCAATGTTAAAATAAAAGAAAAAGGTTTTTTAGAGATGTCTCCCAATCTTCTTGCAAAAAACAATCTTTATCTAAAAATATTAAAAGATGGTGGACCAGTCTTTGTTGTAAAAGGGTGTAAGAGGCTAACCCATCGGGATACTAAACAAGTCTGTTGGCAGCGGGTATCAGCATGTGGTATGACTAGGTAAAACCGTTAGAGTACTGAACAAGCTTGCTGGAAGTGGGGCATTCTACCCAACGAGGGTGATAACCTGACAAATAATAAACCAAATTACTAAATCTTAAACTTGTCCTGTTGCACGACATTAATTGTAGACAAAGTTGAAAAGACATATGCATGGTTAAGAAAAGGTCAATGAACTCCATAAATCTTCCATTGGGAACTAACTTTAAGACTATCCTAAGACTCTCTTGCCTACATCTTCTTAACTATATGTAGGATGTTCTGTCCTACAGGTGGGGCCATATTTTAACCGTCTCGTCAAACTAATGTGTGAAATTTATCTCTACACTTGGCAAGCTGTAAATCTTAGGCTATTGGGAGAATTGACTGGTTCCCTATACTTTTTATTGTGAGGTGTCACAATACTTAGGAGTGGGGGAGGGGTTTCCTGAGCTGACAAATGATAAAAACTGCATATCTATATTATAATCCATGAGAAGAGGAAGTAGAATCTTTGTAAAAATTATGTTATATTGTTTTCACGATATTCCAGGCTATTATATCAGCAGTTGTTTTTATTGAAATGCTAAATTCTATACTACTGGCATCACTGTGTGTTATAATCCTGATGTACATTGTGTCAATTACATACTGTTAAATGTTCACTATAGATTTGTGTTACACGGCTATGGACAGAGGAACAAATTATTTAGCAGAGGAACAAATTGTTTTATAACGTTACAAGAACGATGACAAGGCAATTAACAATGGATCATTATATTTGTTATAGCCCTATAATTTATAGGATCAACTCATGACTGGAAATTTTGTCCTGGTAATTTTTTTTGGATTTCAAATAATGTTTCATCCTGCAAATGATTTGAAAAGAAAAATAAAAGAAAAAAAAAAGAACATGAAAAAATGAAAAGAGAATAAAAGAGGGCATAGAAGAAAAAATGAACAAAGCCCCATGCAATAAAAATGACTTGAGCCATACTGTTTAAACATGGTCAGGTCCTTTTCAATTGATGTTGATAGGATTAGTGAATAATATTGGCTAAACTGTTTAATCTTAGCCAAGTAGATAGGTTAGTTAGTGAATAAATTTGACCAGAGTGTTCAATCCTGATCAAATAGCCCTAGGATAGAGTAATTTCTTAGCCCAGCAGTTTAATCTGGGCTAAAGGTGTAGGTAGGCAGGATAGGACACAGGCTAGCCAGCTTTTCTTTCAATAAAGTTTGTATGGTGTTCGAAGAAAATGTATGATTCTGATTATTGAGGTGTTTTCCTAACCCCATGGTGACAAAAGAAAGGGAAGCAACGCACAAAACCCACAAAAAGCATTAAGCCTAAGTTATGTTGC
>JZKD02S0234923.1:10558-21439 GCA_000966675.3 Picea glauca
TTTGGTACTTCTAGTTTTCTGGTACTTCTGGTTTTCTGGTACTTCTGGTACTTCTGGTTTTCTAGTACCTGGTGAAAACTAGGGTTTCACTTTCCGGAAGATCTAGCCACTGAAACGTTGCGCTGAAGATGCCAAAGTGATCCTCGAGGAAGGGCGCACTTTTCTAGATGGTTTAGGGGCTGAAATTATTCTTCAATAAAAAGCCCTAATTTTCATGTACGGCAACAGTTACGTTTTTATCTTTCTCTTGTGAAAGATGCTCTCTTCAGCTTAGCTCTAATACCATGTTAAGGTTTAAGATATTATTAGAGTTCTTTTCATTTCACTGGATAACAATAGCATAAATAGGATCACTGAGAAATACACAATCACAAGAGACACATCATTTATCCTGGGAAACCCTCATGGGGGAGAAAACCCAACAAAAACTTCCTTAATATAGATAGCCAATACAATGCCAAGAGATAACTCAAACAAATACATAAAGTCCTCTCCCAAGAATGTGCCTCTCTCTCTCTTCCTTCTTCACCAAATCCAACTCCGAACTTGTGCTCTGATGAACAAGTGAGTGTGTGTACAAATGAGGCGCTAGCATCTTTATTTATACAATTCTGGCACATGTGGATGGAGGTGTATTTTCACTGGCAGGGCCGACTTCTTCTTCTGAGTGGTTATAACCACTTTAATATATTATGGCTCGACCAACTTCTCATTCTGGGTGGTTATAACCACCTTTAATAATTATGGGGCTGACTTCTTATTCCGCCTATTACAATTAGGGTTTGACCAATCCGCAAAAGGGGATCTGGTCATTTACAATACCCGACATGATCAATCCGCAAAAGGGCATTGATCTAATGAATAATACATCAATAATAATTAGAATACTCTTTGCAGTTACAATATTTCAACGGTAGGAACATCCCAAGAATATATGCAGCTGATAGAAAATCAACAGGTAGACCATTAGTCAAACAACATTGAGGTTGAAGGTAAGATTTCCAATCAACCTATAGCAATTTTAATTGATTCAAGAGCAAGTCGTGGTTACATTTCCCCTAATTTGGTTGAACAATTTCATTTGGAGAGAAGTAAGCATGAGAAATCGTGGTTGGTTCAACTAGCTATTGTGACCAAAATGGAAATTAACTAGATTGTTAAAGGCTATCCACTAGACATGAATGGTGCCAACATTATTCCAGACTTGAATATAATACCACTTGGCTCATATGATGTCCTAATTGGAATGGATTGGTTGGATGTTCATCATGTTGTTCTAAATTGTCATAACAAATACTTGTCTTGATGAAGAAGGAAAGCAGAGGATGGTGAAAGGAATTCCAAGACCTGTTTTTATTAGGGAGATTTCATCCTTACATTTGAAGAGATGCTTCAAGAAAGGATGCCAATTGTATGTAGTACATGTGGAAAAGCCAACCAAGTGCAAAAGTCCAAGACTTGAGGACTTTCTAGTGTTGCAAGAGTTTGAAAATGTGTTTGAGAAAATACCAGGATTGCCACCAAAAAGAGATATAGATTTCTCTATTGATTTAATTCTTACAACTACACTAGTATCTAAGATTACATATATAATAAGTGCATTAGAATTGAAGTAGTTGTATATGCAATTAAAAGAATTGTTAAAGAAGGGGTATATATGCCCCATGTGTTTCACCATGGGGGCACCCGTACTCTTTGCAAAGAAGAAAGATGAAACTTTGAGGCTATGCATTGATTTTAGACAGTTGAATAAAGTCTTTGTGAGTAATAAATATCCTCTACCCAAAATTCATGATTTGTTTGGTCAACTAAGAGAAGCAAAGATATTCTCAAAGATGGATTTGAGATCAAGCTACCATCAGGCAAGGATAAATAATGAAGACATGAGTAAGACAATTTTTAGAACCAAGTATGGACACTATGAATTTGTAATGGTGCCATTTGGACTAACAAATGCACCAATAACATTCATGTGCTTAATGGATTGAATATTTAGAAATTACTAGGATGAGTTTGTCATTGTATTCCTAGATGACATTCTTATTTACTCAAGGTCAGAGGAGGAGAATGAACAACACTTGAGGTTGATATTACAAGTGCTAAGAGAACATCAATTGTATGCTAAGTTAACCAAGTGTTATTTTATCAGATGCAGATCCATTACTTGGGACACATAATTTTAGAGGAAGGAATAACAGTATATCTAGAAAATATTGAAGCTATTAAAGGATGGCCTACACCTAAGAATATAACAAAGGTAAGGTCATTCATGGGATTGTTGGATACTACAAAAGATTCATAAAAGGATTCTCCAAGTTTTCTCATTTGATTACTTCTTTACAAAAGAAGGGAATTAAATTTGAATGAACACCAAAGTCTGAAGAAAGTTTACAACTATTAAAGGAATAGCTTACTGGTGCACCCATTCTTAAGATTGTCGATCCAAGTAGAGATTTTAAATGCTTTCAAAGAGGGACTTGGTGGATTTCTTACTGAGAATGGACATGTGATTTGTTATGAACCTATAAAGCTTAAAGAACATGAGAAGAATTATGTCACACGTGACTTATAGATTTTTAAAATAGTTCATGCACTAAAAGGTGGAGACATTACTTAATGGGGAAGAAATTTGAATTAAGGATAGACCATAGTGGTCTGAAATATTTATTTGAGCAACAAACTTTAAATTCCATGCAAACAAGATGGATGGAATTTCTTAGTGAATACGAATTTGATATTAAACATATCATAGGAATGAAGAACAAGGTTGTTGATGCATTGGGTAGAACAATACATGCATTGCATGCTACAACCATTAACATGTGTGAATTAGATTTGAAAAATAGAATTTTAGAAGCTCTTATTTTAGATGAACATTACCTATATGTAAAAGAATGATTACAATAGGAAAATGTACTACATAAATATGAGGTGTGTAAGTTGGAAGAAGATGGCATTCTTATGCATAAAAATAGAGTGTGTGTTCCTAACTATTATGAATTAGGGAAGAGGGTATTAAAGGAAATGCATAATATTCCATATGTTGGACATATTAGATACCAAAAGAAAATTGCAACAATAAGAAGCCAATAATTTTGGCCTGGAATGTAAAAGGACGTTGTTGATTATATAGCTAGGTGGATGGAATGTGAAAGAGTAAAGGCTAAACACAGACATACAACAAGTTTGCTACATCCATTACCAATTCCATAGTGGAAATGGGAAGTGATAACCATTGATTTTATCACTAAGTTGCCCAAGTCAGCAAGGCAACATGATTCAATAATGGAGCGGTGAATAAATAAACAAAAGTTGTTCACTTTATTCTAGTTAAATTGAGTCATAAGACAGATTGCTAGGTTGCTTGGAGTACCTAAAGCAATTGTTTCACACAAAGATCCAAAGTTTAGTTCAAATTTTTGGAAGGAATTGTTCAAAGGTTTTGGTACAAATCTAAATTTTAGTACATCCTATCATCCACAAACAGAGGGGGAAATAGAAAGAGTTAATCAAGTGATTAAAGACATGTTAAGAATGTATGTGATGGATAAGCCATCCAAGTGGGATGATTATTGGCATTTAGTTGAATTTCCCTACAATAATGGATGTCAAACTCCACTAAAGATAAGTTGTTTGAAGTTTTATACGACAAAAAGTGAAATACTCTAATTAGTTGGGACAAACCAATAGACATAGTAGTACTTGGGCTAAAGTTGCTTAGAGAAATGGAAGAGCAAATGGTCAAGATCAAACATAATTTAAAGGCAACACGGGATAGGAAAAAGAGTTATGAAAACAAAGGCAAGACACTAGGGGAATTTAAAGTTGGAAAGCATGTATTTTTGAAAGTGAAGCCAAAGAAAAGTTCTTTAAAGTTGGGAAGCCACCATAAAAGTGCATTATGTGTTTCATGTGTCTTTATTGAAAAAGTATGTGCATGACCCTAACCATTTCATTAACCAGACTTTGATTTAGGTAGAATATAAAGGAGACTTTTAGGTGCATCCAATGTGTATATTGGACAGGAAGGTCACGATGCTCAAGAACAAAGTCATAAAGTAGGAATAGGCCCAATGGACCCACTATATCCTTGAAGAAGTGCATGGGAGCTAGAGGATGCAATGCCAAAGGCATACCCACATTTGTTTTGACATTTCGATGTAAACTTTATTGTATATAATGTTATTTGCACCAAGGATGGTGCAAAATCCAAGGGGAGGGGAATGAAATACCCCTAGTTTTGATCCCAAACCAATAATTTATATGTGTGCGTGATGAATGGTTGAGAGCCGAATAAATTGATATGTAAATGGTACATTGAATGATAATAAAAATAATACATTACGAGTTGTAGATGGAGAAGGACAAAGAATGGGTGGCTATGACTCCATAAGAGGGGAATGAAAGGGGGATTAGGGGATAAGGGGAAGAAGAATATTATTTTATTGTTATCTTATGTTCTTTGACTTTGGCTTTATTAAGCCTTTGGTTTATGCTTATCCTAAATTCTTAACCTTCATATTAGTTGCCAAAAGATAGATACGCAGGCCTCTTCTGAAGGAACATGGTCTCTCCCATGCATGAAAATATAATCTATGACTTTTGAGCATGTTGGGGGGAACTGATGTTCATTCTACCATTAGTTTTTGTCTCTAAGACTAAGCTTCCATCGTATGGTTGTGATTAAATTATGG
Organism: Picea glauca; assembly: GCA_000966675.3. Taxonomy (NCBI): domain Eukaryota; kingdom Viridiplantae; phylum Streptophyta; class Pinopsida; order Pinales; family Pinaceae; genus Picea; species Picea glauca. Next base: position 15,253 of record JZKD02S0234923.1, read on the forward strand.
AAATTTGTTGGCATGAAACTATGTTTAAATTATGGTTGTGTGAAGGGAAATATTGTCATTGGGGAAAAGTAATTATAGTTGATAATCCATGGAGTCCCTGGTACTAAGATTTATTGGTCATTCTGAGCTTTGGACGGAAGTAGGATAGTCCATGGGACTATGTGGCAAAGAAGGGGATCCCCTTCCTTATGTTGTGCACACTGATGGGGAGAGAGGGCTAGTGGATTGGGATAGTTGTAAGAGTTTATTGATTGTAAATTATGGAAATTGGGATGTGTGAAGAGAGTAGAGCCAGCCATAGGTAGATTCACCCTTGTGGATTCATAGCCTTAGCTCGGGCTTGACCATGTTGCAGAGAGATTAAGTGCAACTGAGAGCCTATGGTTGGGTGGAACATCCTTTGCTTGTATCCAATTTGTAATTAAATTACTACAAAGATAAATGTTCTTAATTTTTTATTTTTTTTACTTGGAATAGAGCCTGGGGAAACCCACCAGGCACTTCCCCTCATTTTGAGGATCATACCCGGGGTAAACCAGATTTTGTAAAAAACCAAGGCTTTTTCGATAGCTTTCTCATTTAAGAGCTCAACATGTCACTTGCGGGAATTGAACCTGGGTGGGGAGGAAACACCCCTCAGCACAAACCACTCAGACTAAACCCAATTGACCTAAATGTTCTTAATTTATTTATGATAATGTTGAATTAGTATTGTTTATGTTATGAATTGAATTGGTTTCCAGTTTGTTCAATTTTGTTGCATGTTTAATCATTTATTTATATCTATGGTATCATTATCAATTGAATGATTTAATTGGATTTGCATAAACCTGTATTGACATGTTTTCATACATTAATCGTTTAATAGTAGGATAGTGTGGAATATGGTACCAGAGCTATAGAATGTTGATTTTAGCCTAATTAGATGGGTGGGTATATTAAAATATGGGATCACAACAAGAGGAGTGGAAAATTGGCGGTTTTAAGAAGTACCTCGTAGTCTCAACAAATGAGAGAGGTTGCTCGGTATGTTACATAGGCTAGGTGGCATATCACAACACAAGGTACTTGATAATAAAATGAATGGTGGTTTTTTTACATATTAAGTGGTCAAACGCAAGCATAGGCCACTAAATCTAGTCGACAAAAAAGCAAAAGATTGCAATACTAATGGATTAAGCTAGCTAGGAAGTGGAAGAGTAAAGATATTGATGGAACAAAAAATTTGCTTTAGGCAATCCTGAATCCTTTGGAAAATGAAAGATTATGATACAAATATATGAAAGTCTTATCAATCCCACAAAAATAAAATACACTAATAGGGAAGAATTCTTTAGCATGAATCCAAGCTAGGTGGTATATTACAACATTAGGTACTTAACAGCAACTTGAATGTTGGTTTTTTTCCTTCTTTAGTACAGTATATTAGCCTAAACTTTGAAGAGAAGAGATGGGTTACAGGGAGAATGCATGCTTGTCTAATTTCTACCATGATTCCTCACATTAGGTTTTGTAGGTTGCACTATCGTCAAAGATTAGTCGGATCTTTCTCAAAGAATGATGTCAAAATTGTGTGCAAATATGATAACAATTTTGTAGCATGTAGTTTTTGTTATCGAATATATTGTTACGATGGTAATAATATGCTACACATTTACATATAGTATGCTACTTCGATGTAAACATGATGCATGATGTTACACCTCATATTCACCTCAGTGTGCCTTATACTTTTTCGCCAGATGTGGACCATCATATGAGCAAATTGTGTCCCTTATTGTACCATGATGAGCCAAAAGTGTGGTAGTAATTGAATTAATGTATTGTATTGGACCATCCTTAGATGTTCCATGTATTGGTAGGGGGCTTATGTGGTATCTCTAGACCCCATGTGGTCGTTCATGGCCCGTCCTTTTAATCCCCATTTCAAGATTGGATTTTTCTTTTATGGCTACGGTCAATTGCCCCTTGGTGTTGGAAACTCTCACCATGTTGGTCATTTATGATCTAAGTTAGGTATGCAACCATCTTGGGGTGGATCTATTGGGACACATGATCTAGAGGAGTTGCATAGTCTCCTTAGCCCTTTGTTTATGATGTAAAAAAATTTCTCTTTGTAAAGGTTGTCACACCAATGTATAACACATTTATTGCATTCCTAAGCATGGACCCCTCTCTTATGTATTCATCAAACTTTGGCCATGTACTGTCATAGATGATTCTGCATATGTTCACTCAATTTCATGTATCTCAAGGCAATGTCATAGTTCTCGAGGCAGTACACATATTTTGAGGCATTGGTCACATCCTCTAATGCACATTTGGGCTACTTTTGCACACATGGACATCCTCTACACATGCCACATTGGAGATTCATGAGAACCCTCTTTCTTTCATCACTTTTGGAGATGTCTTTCATGTGATTTTAGGGTTGACTCACTCCTTTATATCTCATTCTAGTCATTAGGGGTATTATGACCCATTTTTTGACTTAGAGAGTCACTCTTGTGCTTCATGGAGGTGCCTGGACCTTAGATATCGACACAGTCATGCTTTGGAGACATATTTCAATGAACATTATTTGATCATTCCTTGAGGACATTTTGTGGAGGCCTTTCCCTTTTGAGGTCAGTCTCCAAATTTTCATGAGGTATTTCCACTTAGAGGAGAGGAATGTTGGAGATTTGCTTGTTTCAGAGACTACCTTACCTTTTTTTAGCCCTCCACATCACTCTTTCTTTGGAATGTTGTGCTTGGAGAGTAAATCAACCCCATTTTTTGTGGGATCTTCCCCTTGCATGAGGGTTTTATGTACATGTAGCATCATTTTATTATGTATTGACTTAGTTTCCTTCTTTGGGTGGATGATAAGTCTTCTTTGTTAGTCTCCTAGGATAAATTTAGGGAAAAGAATTAATAATGAATGAGAAGGATGTAGAAGCCTCCTCTACACATAGAGGCTCTCTCCTCATTCCAAATGATTTTGAATTGTTGGATATCATTTTACAAGCCTTTTAATATAAGATATTTCTTGGATTTTTTGGTGTCAATTCTTGCACCTCTCTCTTTATTGGTTTATCAAATATATTATTGTGAATGTTCAAGACTTATACAAAGCTAACAAGATTGATCCATTTGAGGACTTACTTAACTACTTGGAAAGGAGATGTTCTAGGATTTCTTCCTTCCTTTTTCTCTTGTTAACTTGGGTAAGTTATTAATCCATTGCTTTGTTTTTCCTTTTGGGTCCTTGGCAAGGGTTTTAAGCATTATATTCAAGTTATAGTTGATCTTGTTGGTGAAGGATTTTTCCTCGAGCAAACCCTTCTTGTAGAGCCTTTGCTTTCACGACTTGTATTGATTAGACAAGAGACTACTTTACCCTAAGGTTCTAGTCTCTCATTGATCCAGGTGGATATTGGTGGCCACCCACCTGTTCCAAATTCCAACTGGCTCATCTTGACAGTTTTCAGTTCAACACGTTTCTATGTAATGGGGACAATTCTTTGTAATTGTTGGTTCTGCAATTATGGGGTTGTCTTGAAGACTTATGCAACATCCAGATGGATATTGGTGGCCGCCCACCTATTCCAACTGGCTTATTGTGGAAGTTTTCATGTCAGTACATCTTTTTATACTTCCATGTCCATTTTGGGGCTCTAAATAGTGTTTTCTTGGCTTGCCACAGTCAAACTATAGACGGAGTTAGACTTTGACGACATAATGCATAGCTCTCAAAAATACCTTTCCAATGGGCTATCATACGCCTAAAATAAACATCGTATGCAAAAGTTATGATATCGAGAAGTTAATGTACTAACTTACCCCAACGAAGCCCACATGACTTTTAGCGTTTCATCTCCTAGTGTTAGGTTTTTGGATGTCTAGGGTTTTGACATTCGTGCTTATCATAAAAAGATCTTTGGAGCCTCATTGTAATCATCTTCTTGCAAATGAGTGTAGTCGTCACATCTCTTCTCATAGATAAAGCTACCACCATTCTAGTGAGTCTTGCACTTTGTATCTTTACAGTCTATATACATTTCTTTCATTAATAGAAATCATGTATCGTTGTATTTCTATGTTTCTGACAACTTTTATGTGTATTTCATTGTAATATCTTTGCTTTCATTTCGTCCTAAAAATACCTGGATCAGTGGTATCAAAGGAGGTTGCTCTTGATCATTTTTCAGCGCATGTCCCTGACGAGGTCTAAGTATAGAAAGTTGGGTCTCGATTTTGTCTCTCTTGAGGACAATCCCTCTCACACGCCCAAGAAACCCTCTATAGTGGCAGAAAATAAAAATGGTGGAGCAGAAGATTTTATTAACCTGTTCCTTGAGAAATCTCTCTTGTGATAGAGGGACGATATGATGGAGAATTTTTCCCACATCCTTCAATGCCTGTCGATAGCAACAGACGCATCTTCATCAAGCAGCCACTTTGGAGGAACTTCCCCCTTCAAGGTACAAGTTAATTTTGATATTCCTTTACTTGAAGGTCAGATAGATGCGGATGCCTTAGAAAAATGGTTGAATCTGCTAGAAGGTTATTTCTTTGTTCACAATTTTTCTGACAAGGAAAAGATAACCTACGCACTCCTCAAGGCTCTCCCCCATGTCAAACATTGGTGGGAAACTTACTCGGAGCAAAGTTCCAAGAGCACTATGGAATATATGGGGTCGAGCCCACTTGGGATTTTTTTGTGGATGCGATCAAGGAACAATACTACCATGTTGATAACTATGAAGACCAGTACATGAGATGGACCACACTGTGACAAGAGAAGATCCAAACAATGTCAGAGTTCACAAATACTTTCCATACCTTACGCACCAAGCTGGGTATCAAAGACTCTAAGTGGCATCTAATTCTGAAATATTGTGGGGCTCTGCATAGGTACATCCAAACCAAAATGGATTTCCTAAACATCTCATCACTGGGAGTTGCCTATCGATATGTTGTTAAAATCGAGTAGAAATTTAGGCACTAGAACAAGTGGGAGTTTGGGTCTGCAAATCTGCAACAACCAAAGCATAATAAAGATGGCCCTAACCAACAGCCTTCTGACAACCAGTCCAAGACACAGGAAAACAAGGGTAAAGGAAAGAAGAAGAATGACATTGGGAAGTGGTGCAACTTCCACAAAACCCCCTGGCACAACACCGATGAATGTCACTCAAAACAGTCATTGGTGGTCAAGTTCAAAGACAAGGAGTTGAACCCTGATTCAGAATCTGATCCGAAAAATATTGAAAACAGACAGATCATTGACGCAAACCCTATTGCTACTATCATGACCGCAACAATTCAACCAAAAGAACACGTATATCCTGAAGAGGGGGGGCAACTCTTCCATTCATAGATGTGGGTGAAGGGAACCCCGTTGCATTTCTTTGTTGATAGCGACAACCAGAAGAACCTCATCTCAGCTGAGGTTGTCAAACAGTTGGGGTTGTCGACAACACCACACCCGCATCCATACAACATTGGGTGGCTTCACCAAGGACGAGATCTTTGTGTCAGCCAGCAGTGTCGCTTGTCCTATGGCATCCAGCCATTCAAGGATGAGGTAGTATGTGATGTTGCCCCTCTTGATGTCTCTGATGTTGTTTTGGGCCAACCATATATGTGGAAACGTCATGTTGTTTATGAGTTTCAACCCCATAGTGTCATTATTACTCTAGGGAGTTAGCTCTAAAAGATACCAGAGGTAGTTCTGACTATTTTTCCACCAAAAAAGTGTCGCAAGATAATCTCTCATACTGCAAAATTCATCCTCTTCATAGTTTATTCAAAGGATGCACATAAGGACACTACAACCACTGCAACCTCGGTACCTTCTTATCAGCAAAAGCAGATTGCATAAGAGAAAGCAGATATTGTTCCTTCACCTACAATGGTGCCTACACAATGCCCCATCAATCCCAGAGACAATAGGTTGGTGGAATAGATTCAACCCCACCAGCAACAGGTTCGTGGCATCCTTCCACAGACCAAGCAACGCAACTTCTCCAACAAGGCACGCAACTCACCAAGATTCAGATTCATAAAATGCTTTCCCCTCTTCCCCGGGCGCTCAACGCAATGGAGACCATTGCTTCCTAAGGGGGGAGGATTGATCCAGGTGGATATTGGTGGCCACTCACCTGTTCCAAATTCCAACTGGCTCATCTTGACAGTTTTC
>JZKD02S0234956.1:0-21438 GCA_000966675.3 Picea glauca
GATGTAAGTAGTAGTGGTAAGTTACTAGTCATTGTTTGTCTTAGTGCATGGATAGTTCTTTGTGCACAAATGAGTTAAGGCTTGTAGAGCTAAGTGTAAGTGTTTTTGTAAGGCTTTGTTCTTTGATCCAATTCAGGGAAGGAGGATCCAGTAAGGTGCATGTAGATCTCTTGTCCCTTGCAAAGTTTTATCTGTGGCTTAGTGCATGTAATAAAATTGGAAGAGACTAATAAAGAAGAAGAAGAGTTGGTGGACGTAGCCCCACACTGGGGTGAACAACGTATATCCTTTGTCGATGTGCTTTGTGCAACGTTGTTCATATTACTTATGTATCTATTTACTTAGTGCACACTTTTATTGATGTATGATAGCTATATCTATGAATGCTTAGTGCTTTATGATGTGAATGAATGTTAGATCTGAACCTATTCTAAGTGCTTAGAAGTGTTTGATCTATTTACTACAATGATGTTCTATATTTAGGGTTTAATCTGTGATGTGAAGAGAGTTATGAACTAATGCATGTTATTGGCTAAGTGCTCTGTTAAAGTGTTGTAATCACATATCCGTGTCCCAACTAGGTTGTAAACACTTGAGTCCTGCAACCCCCATGCCTCTACCTCAGGTGAGACTTCATTTTCTTCGCATGTGTTGCCGAAAGAGCTGATAGTTAGGGTTTTGTTGGTGCTTTGTTGAATATTTGAACCCTGGGTCTTCCTCTGTGCCAACATTAATCTAAAGCTAAGCTTAACATGTAAATTTAAATGAAGAGAGTTAGTTGGGATCAAGGCATAAATTGAGGTAAAGCCTCCCTACAAAATGTGGGCGTTAAATAAATTCAATGGTTGACATTTGTGAAACCACCACGAAAATGGTAAAATATTTAATGAAATATTCGAAACCTACTGAAAATATTCAATTGGATATTATTGAAAATCTTGGAAGAGATTCGAACAAGTTCTAGTTGTCTATGAGTATCCCAAATCAGTGTGTGTGTTCAACTACGAAATGTAGAGACTGAGAATTTTCCAGGTGATTTTTTTTAGATGGAACATCATGCTCCTAATAAATCTATTTTATAGAGAGGTCAGGTTAAAATCTTTTATAGGCTAAGGCCCAACAATTCATTCAACAATTATCTCCCAAACTGTCGTCATTTTTGGTAGAAGAAAATGTTGAGAAAGGGAAGTTGGAGGTTTCCACCCATCATAGAAGAGGATACTAGCATAAATGTTTATTTTGATATATTGAAGCAATATTAACGACATCATATACATATATATCTCTGTTCAATCCTTCTGTGGACACACCCTGCGTGTAAAGACAAGAACAAATGCTTAAGAATTTGGTCAAGCCATCTCGAGATCTACATTTTTCCTTGCATCAACAGATCCAATCCCTCGCAACAATATTGGTTAGTATCAAGGGATTCATGGAGAGTACCTACCCCTCGAGTACTTCTATTACCATTAAGACCATCGGGGTTTATCCAACTCATTTAAATTCATCGATCTCAAGGATTGCAGAGGATGAAGAAAAAGAAACTCAATGGTCTGAGAGAACTATTTAGTCTCACTATGGTTTATATTTACTGAAGAAAATGAAGGAGAGAGAGGAAGCGTATGTGTACGCTCCAGTAAAGGTATTCTAGTAAAGTGAAAGAATCTATAGATCACACACAAGATAGATGTATAACTACTAGTGTTTGTTGTAAAAATGAGTGATCCCTATCATAGTTGTAACGTAACATGCAAGGATTTATTCTAGTTTAGACTATGTATTTTAGGTTCATCGATTTAGGAATGTAACTGCATTCCAGACCTAAAATTAAATGGTGTTCTCTGCTCATGTAAGGGACCTCGTTGCAACGATTTCATGTAATTTTAGGAAAGAGTTTTAGAAACAATCTGCAATTTGAAATTGTGATTTGAAGGAAAGATTTTACAAAAGTTATGATAAAATTATAAAACAAAAATTCTAATTACAGTCACCACAAAGTTTATCTATCATTAAGAGAAGAATCTAGATGCGTCATAATTACATCAGGAAAATTTTGAGACTAAATTTCCATGAAACATTTACAATTTAATTTAACTAGTTGCATTAACTCAACAAAATACATCAGAAGCCTTAAAAATTAAGATGAAACTAGAGGTCATGAATCCCTAGTTTGGAATATACAAACTAGAATAATTAGATTGGCAGATATGATTTTAAAACCACTAAATATAATAGAGGATAATTAATTTCATGCACACATGTGCATTTTATGCAATCTTTAGATTTTATTCTCCTTTTTCCTAGAGTTTAATTATTCTCCAATATTATAACTTGTGTCATAATTCATTTAGTCCTTTAATTAAATTTAGACTTAGACTTAGGCTTAGACTTTTATTGGGTTTTACATTTAATAATTTACGATTTTAATTAATTATTTTATTCCAACAAGGTCTAATCATTTCAATGTTTTCTAGGCCACTTATATTTATCGACTCGAGTTTTTAATTACATGACGCACCTCTGTGCTCCAAGAGTGCCACTCTCATTTTACTGGTTTTGGAATTTTGTCCAACCCTTGGAGTCAATACTCCATTCGGTTGACCTTGTGAGAGACTAAGGGTTTCTAAGGAATAAGGACTTTGCCTTATTACACACCCCTTAGAATCTTCATTAGCGACTGTCTCAATTTGTCCTCACGACATTGTGGAACTCTCAAACTAGGTAATCATTAAATTATAGTTCATACCACGGAAAGAGTGCTAGTAGGTTGAGACAAGGACATTGCCACACCTCTCTCTCAATGTCTAGTTTTTGTGCATGGCCCCTCTACTCCTTATGTGAGTCATATTAGCAAGCACCGTCTAGCCTACGTCCACTAATAAAACTCGTGTCGGTAATCCATATACATAAATCATATTGTAATCAATCATATGTCACAAGTGCATAAATAAAATACTCAATCAAAATACAATTCACTCCCTAACTCAATTATGGATTATACATCAAATAATAATAAGTCACAACACATCATCTTCATCATGTATAATCCATAATTGATACAAAATCACAATGTACCATAATTGGGTCACTTGCATGCAATTGTCCTCAAAGAATAAGTCAATAAAAGTGTGCTCAGTAGAGCGGGATGTTATATACACCCCCTCTTGTTTTAAACTTCATCCCTAAATTTTTAAAGTATATTAATGCAAGTAAAAAAATGTATCTGACATAGATATATATGTCTAATCTATCAAACAAGGAAATTGTTGACACATCTCATATGCATCCTCCCAGGTAGCCGAGTATGGACTATAGTTGTCTCACTAGACCTTGACCTGATCGAATATTCGACGCTATAGTTGTCGAATGCGATGGTCTAGAATGTGGATTGGCTCTTCCATGAGAGCACCCTCATCCGAAACTTGCAAAGAACTCATTTCAATAACATGTGAAGGATCACTAATATAATGTCTCGAAATAGATACATGAAATAAATCGTGCTTACGCCTCAAAGAATCATGCAAGGATAGTCGATAATCCATGGGTCCTTTGTTTTCCACAACTTCTAAAGGTCCCACAAACCTAGGAGAGAGTTTATCACCCTTTCCAAACTTGATCAAAATCTTGTGCAGTTTTACCCGTAAGAAAACTCTATCACTAACTTCATAACTATGGTCAACGCGATGCACATCAACATAACTCTTTTGTTGATATTGCGCTTATTTAATCCTATGTCTTATTGATTGCATATGTTCTTCCATTTATTAAATGACTTATGGTCCTACCAGGACCCTATCCTCAAGTGGATCCCAACTCAATGACATCCAACATGGTTGCTCGTAAAGAAATTGAAACAATGTCATCTTAATTATACTCTGATATTTTTTGTTGTATGAAAACTCTACTAGTGGAAAGAAATATTCCCAACATTTTTGTCGATCCATTACATACATACACAACATATCCTCCACAATCTGGTTCATTCTCTCTGTTTTTCTGTCTGTCTCAGGGTGATACGATGTACTGAAATTCAACTGCATTGCCAAGGCCTCTTGGAAAATGGTCCAAAATTGTCTTGTAAACACCAATCCTCGATCGGATATGATCCTTCTTCGTACTCCATGTAATATTACAATATCAATGACAACAAATATTGTTATGTATGGTGCCTAATATGTCATACGTACTGGAATAAAGTGTGCACTCTTCATCAGAGTTTCCACTACCACGAAAATCAAATCATGCCTCCTTGACGTCAGTGGAAATCCAATGATAAATTCCATCGAAATGAACTCCCTTTTCGATTATGGAATAGAGTGTGGTTGTATTAATCCTACTGGATGTCTATGTTCATCCTTTACTTGTTTACATTCTAGACATCTCGCCATGTAACTAACTATGTCCACTTTCTTTCCTTTCCAGAAAAATAAAGTCTTAAGGTCTACCTTCATCTTCATGACTCCTAGATGAACCATGTTCAATACTTCTATATGAGCTTCACTGAAGATCAAAATTCTTAATTCGTCATTAGGTGGTACATAAATTCTTCCGTTAAATCTCAACAATCCATCATTGTCTAAAGAATAAAATTCAAACTTCGATACTGTTGGGAGCAATACATCATTTTTGATATTGTACACGATTGAAATAATTTGCATTTTTCTGTAGCTGCCATCAAACCATCTATAAACACTTTTTTGAGTTTATTATGACTGATTGGGTTAAAGCCTACTTCATTAATTTTTACTGTTTCGATTTTTGATTGTTTTATTTTTAATTCATGACTGCAAGCATGAATTAAACATAAAACTTGTCTTGTTGTTTTAGTAATTTTCTTCCTTAGGTATATCGTTCAAAAAACCATTCATATGAAATTGAAATATAAATCTTATAAAATGGTTGTTAGACCCATTTTTTTGTGTTAATACGATTATCGTTTCAATGGTTTGATAGTTTTCAATTTGTGAAGAGCCTTTGATATTTTTTTTTGATAGTCTTGTCATGAATTTAATGGTCATACCAACAATCACACAAATGAATGCAAAACCTGTTGTACTCGTGTCCTCACCTCACCTTGTTGGCTTAACATATTAATGAGCCATTCATTACATGCATAGGGTTTCGGTACTCTGTATGTTTCGCTCTCATCACAAGGGATGGTAAGGATTACAATCAAACCCCTGGTTTTCACTCCCACTATTCAAGTTATGATAACACACAGGTTATTTTATTTTTATGTCTCCACTCTCCATTTGAAATTGTTTATGTTGCTCACATGATTCGAACCTAAAACTATCCAAAGTAACCCTTGTTTCATTCTGGTTACATTTGTCATGGTGCATGTCATTTTCTTGGAGCCGAATGGATGCCAGACTTTACTTTCTCACGACGATGCGATTGAGGACCTAAAAATCCATGGCTGGGATGTTTTCCTTAAGAAATTTGAGGGTTATAATCTTCAAGTGGATAAATATTTTGCACAAATATTCGATGGCTACAGAGATAAAATTGGGGACACACGGTTAGAATTAACCAAGGAGTTTGTGAGCAAAGGAATATGGCTTCCATCAAAGGGTGAAAAATGGTTCAAAAATGCATGAATTGAAGGAGTCTCGTGGAGTCTGTTTATGACATCCCAAAAGATCAACTGCTGCGTGAAAGGTATTTCTATCTCCCTAATAAAACCTAGATGGAATAGTTTGTTGTTAATTCTCAAGCAATTCGTGACATACGAAGGTCGATACGGATTGGTATTCCTCTACCATATTTGTTTACTCATGCATTTCATTGGTTTCGATTTAGATATGCCATTTTACTTGTTGAGAAGCCTCTATAAGATGTCCAAACGATATAAAAGACAGGGTGTTGATTCAAGCATGTTCCATCACGGATTGGTCAAGATATTGTTGATGTATCACCTATTGACCGTAGGTGACTTTTGGAAGATTTTTTTTATGAGGAATGGTTTTTCCCAGACTGTTCTTACAACAAACCCTAACTTAGACAAGCTATTGATTGAAGACCAGTTTGTATTTCGATCAATGGACCAGAGTTTATCAACAAAAACCATCTAGACATAGGGATTCCAAGTAAGTCTTCACCTGCAGGATTTCCTGAACAAAAGACTGTTGATTTGAAGGTAATTAAACCTCTTTTGCTTGAGATTGATGCTAGCCTAAACATTATTATTAATTCGGATGTCGAGAAACCTTGCAAAGGAACAAAAAGGAAAAGCACAAACTTAGGGTTCAAGAACAAGAAGGCAGATTTCTTAATTTCAAGGAAATTAAGGAACCAAAATGATACTCATCTGAGCTCGATCAGTCCGATCGAGATCGATGAGGGTTCGGATCTTGAGATAGAAGATTTTCTAGTTTGGGAATATCCAGAACTACAGGGTTCCAAGAGGGAAGTTATTGGTCCTACTGAGCCTTATGATTTCGTGACAAATTTTCCACCATGCATTAAAGGTAAAGAAGGGTTCTCTGGTATTATGCATGATCAAAAGAAAACAACAGGTAAGATTGATACATCCATGTTTGACTACACACTTCATCGACTTGCCATATCTCATGTACAATGTGATGTATGTTTCCATTGGATCGAGCGGTATTACACCGACATTGCTCTCCTACAGTCCAGAATTAAAACTCTTACTACCCAGAATGATTTGTTGAGGCAAGAAAACCACGATCTCAAGGCGCATGCCGAGAGGAAATCTAAACATATTAAGAGATCAGGAAACATAGTCATCAATAATGCAACCAGTGTCAAGGCGATAATAAATTCTGAACTACCCGAGCCCTCTTTAGTTAACTTTTAATGGTAAACAATTTGATTTTCATTTTTCGTTTTTATCTCTGTTATCTAATTCAAAATACATTGATTTTAAGTTTGATTTTATTTACTAAAATTAAGACTAGCTACAAAATCTTCAATTCTATAGCCACGTCCCTTTTTTTATAAAAAATAGAAATTAGTTATGATTAATTGTTTTTCTAATTTATTAAAATGGTTTTGTTTTTTTTAGGAAATTGGAGATGTTGTTGCTAATTACTGGGAGGAGATATATTTCAATTATACTCAAGTTATTAGTAGTTTCTTTTTTTTGTATGTTTTATAGAAACTTTGATCTATTTTTGAATAAACCAACTTTGTTATAAGTGGTTCCCAATCCACTATTTTTGTAATACTACTTGATTTTAGGAGATCCATCTCTATCCTGTGAGATAACAGTATGTGATCCTAGGTTACTTTAAATACTGTTCACTTTGTTAGTAAGGGGATCATATTTTCTTGGAACATATTATGTACATGTAATTCTCAGAACTATATGGGCAAGTGGTTCACATTCTAGCTCTAGATCAGTGTGACATTATTCCATTTATGTTTTTCCTTTTATATTATGAGATATTGATATGTTATGCATCTTTAGTCTCATTAGCGTGTGATGTCTCATCTTATTTAGTGATTTAAAACAATTTTCTATAACTTATTGTTTCATATATTATGTATGTGATCATTATTTCAACTTTAATATCGTGATTTATTCTTGATGATCAGTTGATGTATCTAATGAATATTTCACATTGAAGTTTCTTTACTGTAATCATTAATAATCAAAAGGTCACTGGATTTACATTATTGTTTCTATGTTCTTATATCCTAGTTATCAATAAACACCTTGAGTTTATTCATGATATGTTGGTACAATTCTGTTGCAGATTTCGCTCACAGGCAAGATAGCTGGAGGTTTGGATCGCACAGAGACATTTCACATAGTATGAAACTAATCTCAGGTTAGCTTTATTTTCATTTATTTTCTATTATTATCTTGTTTATTAGCGAAACAAGACAGTTTGAAGTGGTTGTGACCATTACTTTATCCTTGCTTCAAATCATGTTTTATTTTATTTAAGTTATTAGATCTTAGATTATAAAATAGAAAATATTAAAATATGTGCTTTCTTTATCTACTTTCGAAAACAATTACCAAACATTGATTTCATAAGGCATTCACCCAAAACTTGCAATTTGTAAATACTCTGTTTATAATCATATATTTATGTTTCTTTAAATACTTGTAAATAAGTATATTAAAGTATATAGTATTATAGTTTTAGCCTTACAGTAGTTTATTTATTTTCTTTGTTTTACGATTGAAGTTGGCTAACGGAGCCATTAAACTTGTCAGAATAGATTACACCAAACGAACTGGGTTAATTAGACAACCCCGATTCAGATCTATTCTTCCATTTGATGGTGTGTCATTTATTCCCGTCAACAAATGGCGCTAGAAGGAAGGCCTGAATTCAATTGATGGCACATGGAGGTTGCAAGACTCTTCCCCCACACACTCGCTCCCCTGTCATAATGCGTAGTCTCTTAGACAATAATGTTACATTTGAAACAACAACTGCCTCAAACAATAACCTTGAGATTCCCGGTGAACTAGTGACACCAGTTCCTCAAGGGCCCGACGTCCAAGAAATTGTTCGTTAGTCACTCATAAGAATGCATAGTTCCTTAGCCTATATCATATAACCTGGTAGGCCACTTAATAAACCTCTTGACGTCTCGGATATCCAAGAACAACTAGAAGGCACTGGTCTACTCCAAAACCCGTTAGGTGAACATACTACCAATCTTACCGAAATGCCTATCCTTGGTGCCGGGGGATCCGGTATTCCACCTTCCCCACCCAATTCATCTCCATACTCTTCATAAGGAGAGTCTTCAGACAAAGGAATTTCCTCATCAGGACCATCACAAACTTTGACACCACCAATTCCCATGGAAAACCAAAACAATCCCACCAGACCTTGGCTCGATCAAGATGTCGTGGATGTACCTGGACCTCAACTCCCATTACCAAAACATTTGGAGAAATGGTTACCCGAATTTGATCCGGATTCCAAACAGTCCACTGAAGATCACATCAAAAAAATTAGGTTGTCCATTAGACTATGCAGTGTTGAACACGAGGATGTAGTATGCAAATTATTCCCTTATACTTTTGAGGGAAATGCCTCAACCTGGTATTTCGCTCAACAACCCCAAACCATTGTCTCTTGGGACAAATTTGAAACTTGTTTCTTGGAAAAATTTAGAGATGATAAATCTCTGGAAGTCTTGGTTATGGAACTCTCCAACTTAAAAATGAATCCTAAGGGAAAAGTAAAAGATTTTAACCAAACATTTTTCATGTTAAAGAATAAAATCCCCGCAGATTCAATGCTCGCTAAAAGCCTAATTGTCGCATATTACACTAAGGCTCTGCATAATAACATAGCAATTTGGGTCAAAAGGTCTAAAAAGAATACACTGTTAGAAGCCTTTGAGGAGGCAAGAAAAATTTAAAAGGATATATTAAGCTTAAAAGACAATCTCAATAGTGAAGTTGAAACAACTTCATCCTCTAAAAAGAAAATAGAAATCCTTACTAGACCTCCTCAAGGTAAAAACCAACCAAAAATTTTAGACTTAGAAAGCTTGCAGAAAGCTTTCCAAAAACTGTCCAACTAGGTCATTGACTTGAAGAGATCAGCTGAGGAGGCATCCATAAGAAAATGAAGTTTTAAACATCCTTTCAGAAATTGTTTTCCTCCCAACCGACCAAACCTGACCACTGAAGGTCTAAATTCGAAAGCTTGCAGTACACTTTACAAACCATCTTAGAAGCACATGATAATTCTGCTTCTGTCCCTCCTGAAAGTTCTGAAGACATAGTTGAGGAAGAAGTACTGAAAGAGGAGGAATCATCTCCCAACATTTTCAGTCACTTCTCAAACATTATCTTCCAAGAAAATTTTGAAACTGTTCACCCCTACAACACAAGAAGCAAAACACAAAACAAACCTTCTTNGATGTAAGTAGTAGTGGTAAGTTACTAGTCATTGTTTGTCTTAGTGCATGGATAGTTCTTTGTGCACAAATGAGTTAAGGCTTGTAGAGCTAAGTGTAAGTGTTTTTGTAAGGCTTTGTTCTTTGATCCAATTCAGGGAAGGAGGATCCAGTAAGGTGCATGTAGATCTCTTGTCCCTTGCAAAGTTTTATCTGTGGCTTAGTGCATGTAATAAAATTGGAAGAGACTAATAAAGAAGAAGAAGAGTTGGTGGACGTAGCCCCACACTGGGGTGAACAACGTATATCCTTTGTCGATGTGCTTTGTGCAACGTTGTTCATATTACTTATGTATCTATTTACTTAGTGCACACTTTTATTGATGTATGATAGCTATATCTATGAATGCTTAGTGCTTTATGATGTGAATGAATGTTAGATCTGAACCTATTCTAAGTGCTTAGAAGTGTTTGATCTATTTACTACAATGATGTTCTATATTTAGGGTTTAATCTGTGATGTGAAGAGAGTTATGAACTAATGCATGTTATTGGCTAAGTGCTCTGTTAAAGTGTTGTAATCACATATCCGTGTCCCAACTAGGTTGTAAACACTTGAGTCCTGCAACCCCCATGCCTCTACCTCAGGTGAGACTTCATTTTCTTCGCATGTGTTGCCGAAAGAGCTGATAGTTAGGGTTTTGTTGGTGCTTTGTTGAATATTTGAACCCTGGGTCTTCCTCTGTGCCAACATTAATCTAAAGCTAAGCTTAACATGTAAATTTAAATGAAGAGAGTTAGTTGGGATCAAGGCATAAATTGAGGTAAAGCCTCCCTACAAAATGTGGGCGTTAAATAAATTCAATGGTTGACATTTGTGAAACCACCACGAAAATGGTAAAATATTTAATGAAATATTCGAAACCTACTGAAAATATTCAATTGGATATTATTGAAAATCTTGGAAGAGATTCGAACAAGTTCTAGTTGTCTATGAGTATCCCAAATCAGTGTGTGTGTTCAACTACGAAATGTAGAGACTGAGAATTTTCCAGGTGATTTTTTTTAGATGGAACATCATGCTCCTAATAAATCTATTTTATAGAGAGGTCAGGTTAAAATCTTTTATAGGCTAAGGCCCAACAATTCATTCAACAATTATCTCCCAAACTGTCGTCATTTTTGGTAGAAGAAAATGTTGAGAAAGGGAAGTTGGAGGTTTCCACCCATCATAGAAGAGGATACTAGCATAAATGTTTATTTTGATATATTGAAGCAATATTAACGACATCATATACATATATATCTCTGTTCAATCCTTCTGTGGACACACCCTGCGTGTAAAGACAAGAACAAATGCTTAAGAATTTGGTCAAGCCATCTCGAGATCTACATTTTTCCTTGCATCAACAGATCCAATCCCTCGCAACAATATTGGTTAGTATCAAGGGATTCATGGAGAGTACCTACCCCTCGAGTACTTCTATTACCATTAAGACCATCGGGGTTTATCCAACTCATTTAAATTCATCGATCTCAAGGATTGCAGAGGATGAAGAAAAAGAAACTCAATGGTCTGAGAGAACTATTTAGTCTCACTATGGTTTATATTTACTGAAGAAAATGAAGGAGAGAGAGGAAGCGTATGTGTACGCTCCAGTAAAGGTATTCTAGTAAAGTGAAAGAATCTATAGATCACACACAAGATAGATGTATAACTACTAGTGTTTGTTGTAAAAATGAGTGATCCCTATCATAGTTGTAACGTAACATGCAAGGATTTATTCTAGTTTAGACTATGTATTTTAGGTTCATCGATTTAGGAATGTAACTGCATTCCAGACCTAAAATTAAATGGTGTTCTCTGCTCATGTAAGGGACCTCGTTGCAACGATTTCATGTAATTTTAGGAAAGAGTTTTAGAAACAATCTGCAATTTGAAATTGTGATTTGAAGGAAAGATTTTACAAAAGTTATGATAAAATTATAAAACAAAAATTCTAATTACAGTCACCACAAAGTTTATCTATCATTAAGAGAAGAATCTAGATGCGTCATAATTACATCAGGAAAATTTTGAGACTAAATTTCCATGAAACATTTACAATTTAATTTAACTAGTTGCATTAACTCAACAAAATACATCAGAAGCCTTAAAAATTAAGATGAAACTAGAGGTCATGAATCCCTAGTTTGGAATATACAAACTAGAATAATTAGATTGGCAGATATGATTTTAAAACCACTAAATATAATAGAGGATAATTAATTTCATGCACACATGTGCATTTTATGCAATCTTTAGATTTTATTCTCCTTTTTCCTAGAGTTTAATTATTCTCCAATATTATAACTTGTGTCATAATTCATTTAGTCCTTTAATTAAATTTAGACTTAGACTTAGGCTTAGACTTTTATTGGGTTTTACATTTAATAATTTACGATTTTAATTAATTATTTTATTCCAACAAGGTCTAATCATTTCAATGTTTTCTAGGCCACTTATATTTATCGACTCGAGTTTTTAATTACATGACGCACCTCTGTGCTCCAAGAGTGCCACTCTCATTTTACTGGTTTTGGAATTTTGTCCAACCCTTGGAGTCAATACTCCATTCGGTTGACCTTGTGAGAGACTAAGGGTTTCTAAGGAATAAGGACTTTGCCTTATTACACACCCCTTAGAATCTTCATTAGCGACTGTCTCAATTTGTCCTCACGACATTGTGGAACTCTCAAACTAGGTAATCATTAAATTATAGTTCATACCACGGAAAGAGTGCTAGTAGGTTGAGACAAGGACATTGCCACACCTCTCTCTCAATGTCTAGTTTTTGTGCATGGCCCCTCTACTCCTTATGTGAGTCATATTAGCAAGCACCGTCTAGCCTACGTCCACTAATAAAACTCGTGTCGGTAATCCATATACATAAATCATATTGTAATCAATCATATGTCACAAGTGCATAAATAAAATACTCAATCAAAATACAATTCACTCCCTAACTCAATTATGGATTATACATCAAATAATAATAAGTCACAACACATCATCTTCATCATGTATAATCCATAATTGATACAAAATCACAATGTACCATAATTGGGTCACTTGCATGCAATTGTCCTCAAAGAATAAGTCAATAAAAGTGTGCTCAGTAGAGCGGGATGTTATATACACCCCCTCTTGTTTTAAACTTCATCCCTAAATTTTTAAAGTATATTAATGCAAGTAAAAAAATGTATCTGACATAGATATATATGTCTAATCTATCAAACAAGGAAATTGTTGACACATCTCATATGCATCCTCCCAGGTAGCCGAGTATGGACTATAGTTGTCTCACTAGACCTTGACCTGATCGAATATTCGACGCTATAGTTGTCGAATGCGATGGTCTAGAATGTGGATTGGCTCTTCCATGAGAGCACCCTCATCCGAAACTTGCAAAGAACTCATTTCAATAACATGTGAAGGATCACTAATATAATGTCTCGAAATAGATACATGAAATAAATCGTGCTTACGCCTCAAAGAATCATGCAAGGATAGTCGATAATCCATGGGTCCTTTGTTTTCCACAACTTCTAAAGGTCCCACAAACCTAGGAGAGAGTTTATCACCCTTTCCAAACTTGATCAAAATCTTGTGCAGTTTTACCCGTAAGAAAACTCTATCACTAACTTCATAACTATGGTCAACGCGATGCACATCAACATAACTCTTTTGTTGATATTGCGCTTATTTAATCCTATGTCTTATTGATTGCATATGTTCTTCCATTTATTAAATGACTTATGGTCCTACCAGGACCCTATCCTCAAGTGGATCCCAACTCAATGACATCCAACATGGTTGCTCGTAAAGAAATTGAAACAATGTCATCTTAATTATACTCTGATATTTTTTGTTGTATGAAAACTCTACTAGTGGAAAGAAATATTCCCAACATTTTTGTCGATCCATTACATACATACACAACATATCCTCCACAATCTGGTTCATTCTCTCTGTTTTTCTGTCTGTCTCAGGGTGATACGATGTACTGAAATTCAACTGCATTGCCAAGGCCTCTTGGAAAATGGTCCAAAATTGTCTTGTAAACACCAATCCTCGATCGGATATGATCCTTCTTCGTACTCCATGTAATATTACAATATCAATGACAACAAATATTGTTATGTATGGTGCCTAATATGTCATACGTACTGGAATAAAGTGTGCACTCTTCATCAGAGTTTCCACTACCACGAAAATCAAATCATGCCTCCTTGACGTCAGTGGAAATCCAATGATAAATTCCATCGAAATGAACTCCCTTTTCGATTATGGAATAGAGTGTGGTTGTATTAATCCTACTGGATGTCTATGTTCATCCTTTACTTGTTTACATTCTAGACATCTCGCCATGTAACTAACTATGTCCACTTTCTTTCCTTTCCAGAAAAATAAAGTCTTAAGGTCTACCTTCATCTTCATGACTCCTAGATGAACCATGTTCAATACTTCTATATGAGCTTCACTGAAGATCAAAATTCTTAATTCGTCATTAGGTGGTACATAAATTCTTCCGTTAAATCTCAACAATCCATCATTGTCTAAAGAATAAAATTCAAACTTCGATACTGTTGGGAGCAATACATCATTTTTGATATTGTACACGATTGAAATAATTTGCATTTTTCTGTAGCTGCCATCAAACCATCTATAAACACTTTTTTGAGTTTATTATGACTGATTGGGTTAAAGCCTACTTCATTAATTTTTACTGTTTCGATTTTTGATTGTTTTATTTTTAATTCATGACTGCAAGCATGAATTAAACATAAAACTTGTCTTGTTGTTTTAGTAATTTTCTTCCTTAGGTATATCGTTCAAAAAACCATTCATATGAAATTGAAATATAAATCTTATAAAATGGTTGTTAGACCCATTTTTTTGTGTTAATACGATTATCGTTTCAATGGTTTGATAGTTTTCAATTTGTGAAGAGCCTTTGATATTTTTTTTTGATAGTCTTGTCATGAATTTAATGGTCATACCAACAATCACACAAATGAATGCAAAACCTGTTGTACTCGTGTCCTCACCTCACCTTGTTGGCTTAACATATTAATGAGCCATTCATTACATGCATAGGGTTTCGGTACTCTGTATGTTTCGCTCTCATCACAAGGGATGGTAAGGATTACAATCAAACCCCTGGTTTTCACTCCCACTATTCAAGTTATGATAACACACAGGTTATTTTATTTTTATGTCTCCACTCTCCATTTGAAATTGTTTATGTTGCTCACATGATTCGAACCTAAAACTATCCAAAGTAACCCTTGTTTCATTCTGGTTACATTTGTCATGGTGCATGTCATTTTCTTGGAGCCGAATGGATGCCAGACTTTACTTTCTCACGACGATGCGATTGAGGACCTAAAAATCCATGGCTGGGATGTTTTCCTTAAGAAATTTGAGGGTTATAATCTTCAAGTGGATAAATATTTTGCACAAATATTCGATGGCTACAGAGATAAAATTGGGGACACACGGTTAGAATTAACCAAGGAGTTTGTGAGCAAAGGAATATGGCTTCCATCAAAGGGTGAAAAATGGTTCAAAAATGCATGAATTGAAGGAGTCTCGTGGAGTCTGTTTATGACATCCCAAAAGATCAACTGCTGCGTGAAAGGTATTTCTATCTCCCTAATAAAACCTAGATGGAATAGTTTGTTGTTAATTCTCAAGCAATTCGTGACATACGAAGGTCGATACGGATTGGTATTCCTCTACCATATTTGTTTACTCATGCATTTCATTGGTTTCGATTTAGATATGCCATTTTACTTGTTGAGAAGCCTCTATAAGATGTCCAAACGATATAAAAGACAGGGTGTTGATTCAAGCATGTTCCATCACGGATTGGTCAAGATATTGTTGATGTATCACCTATTGACCGTAGGTGACTTTTGGAAGATTTTTTTTATGAGGAATGGTTTTTCCCAGACTGTTCTTACAACAAACCCTAACTTAGACAAGCTATTGATTGAAGACCAGTTTGTATTTCGATCAATGGACCAGAGTTTATCAACAAAAACCATCTAGACATAGGGATTCCAAGTAAGTCTTCACCTGCAGGATTTCCTGAACAAAAGACTGTTGATTTGAAGGTAATTAAACCTCTTTTGCTTGAGATTGATGCTAGCCTAAACATTATTATTAATTCGGATGTCGAGAAACCTTGCAAAGGAACAAAAAGGAAAAGCACAAACTTAGGGTTCAAGAACAAGAAGGCAGATTTCTTAATTTCAAGGAAATTAAGGAACCAAAATGATACTCATCTGAGCTCGATCAGTCCGATCGAGATCGATGAGGGTTCGGATCTTGAGATAGAAGATTTTCTAGTTTGGGAATATCCAGAACTACAGGGTTCCAAGAGGGAAGTTATTGGTCCTACTGAGCCTTATGATTTCGTGACAAATTTTCCACCATGCATTAAAGGTAAAGAAGGGTTCTCTGGTATTATGCATGATCAAAAGAAAACAACAGGTAAGATTGATACATCCATGTTTGACTACACACTTCATCGACTTGCCATATCTCATGTACAATGTGATGTATGTTTCCATTGGATCGAGCGGTATTACACCGACATTGCTCTCCTACAGTCCAGAATTAAAACTCTTACTACCCAGAATGATTTGTTGAGGCAAGAAAACCACGATCTCAAGGCGCATGCCGAGAGGAAATCTAAACATATTAAGAGATCAGGAAACATAGTCATCAATAATGCAACCAGTGTCAAGGCGATAATAAATTCTGAACTACCCGAGCCCTCTTTAGTTAACTTTTAATGGTAAACAATTTGATTTTCATTTTTCGTTTTTATCTCTGTTATCTAATTCAAAATACATTGATTTTAAGTTTGATTTTATTTACTAAAATTAAGACTAGCTACAAAATCTTCAATTCTATAGCCACGTCCCTTTTTTTATAAAAAATAGAAATTAGTTATGATTAATTGTTTTTCTAATTTATTAAAATGGTTTTGTTTTTTTTAGGAAATTGGAGATGTTGTTGCTAATTACTGGGAGGAGATATATTTCAATTATACTCAAGTTATTAGTAGTTTCTTTTTTTTGTATGTTTTATAGAAACTTTGATCTATTTTTGAATAAACCAACTTTGTTATAAGTGGTTCCCAATCCACTATTTTTGTAATACTACTTGATTTTAGGAGATCCATCTCTATCCTGTGAGATAACAGTATGTGATCCTAGGTTACTTTAAATACTGTTCACTTTGTTAGTAAGGGGATCATATTTTCTTGGAACATATTATGTACATGTAATTCTCAGAACTATATGGGCAAGTGGTTCACATTCTAGCTCTAGATCAGTGTGACATTATTCCATTTATGTTTTTCCTTTTATATTATGAGATATTGATATGTTATGCATCTTTAGTCTCATTAGCGTGTGATGTCTCATCTTATTTAGTGATTTAAAACAATTTTCTATAACTTATTGTTTCATATATTATGTATGTGATCATTATTTCAACTTTAATATCGTGATTTATTCTTGATGATCAGTTGATGTATCTAATGAATATTTCACATTGAAGTTTCTTTACTGTAATCATTAATAATCAAAAGGTCACTGGATTTACATTATTGTTTCTATGTTCTTATATCCTAGTTATCAATAAACACCTTGAGTTTATTCATGATATGTTGGTACAATTCTGTTGCAGATTTCGCTCACAGGCAAGATAGCTGGAGGTTTGGATCGCACAGAGACATTTCACATAGTATGAAACTAATCTCAGGTTAGCTTTATTTTCATTTATTTTCTATTATTATCTTGTTTATTAGCGAAACAAGACAGTTTGAAGTGGTTGTGACCATTACTTTATCCTTGCTTCAAATCATGTTTTATTTTATTTAAGTTATTAGATCTTAGATTATAAAATAGAAAATATTAAAATATGTGCTTTCTTTATCTACTTTCGAAAACAATTACCAAACATTGATTTCATAAGGCATTCACCCAAAACTTGCAATTTGTAAATACTCTGTTTATAATCATATATTTATGTTTCTTTAAATACTTGTAAATAAGTATATTAAAGTATATAGTATTATAGTTTTAGCCTTACAGTAGTTTATTTATTTTCTTTGTTTTACGATTGAAGTTGGCTAA
Source organism: Picea glauca (assembly GCA_000966675.3). Taxonomy (NCBI): domain Eukaryota; kingdom Viridiplantae; phylum Streptophyta; class Pinopsida; order Pinales; family Pinaceae; genus Picea; species Picea glauca. The sequence continues at coordinate 18,039 of JZKD02S0234956.1, forward strand.
CGGAGCCATTAAACTTGTCAGAATAGATTACACCAAACGAACTGGGTTAATTAGACAACCCCGATTCAGATCTATTCTTCCATTTGATGGTGTGTCATTTATTCCCGTCAACAAATGGCGCTAGAAGGAAGGCCTGAATTCAATTGATGGCACATGGAGGTTGCAAGACTCTTCCCCCACACACTCGCTCCCCTGTCATAATGCGTAGTCTCTTAGACAATAATGTTACATTTGAAACAACAACTCCCTCAAACAATAACCTTGAGATTCTCATTGAACTAGTGACACCAGTTCCTCAAGGGCCCGATGTCCAAGAAATTGTTCGTTAGTCACTCATAAGAATGCATAGTGCCTTAGCCTATATCATATAACCTGGTAGGCCACTTAATAAACCTCTTGACGTCTTGGATATCCAAGAACAACTAGAAGGCACTGGTCTGCTCCAAAACCCGTTAGGTGAACATACTACCAATCTTACCGAAATGCCTATCCTTGGTGCCGGGGGATCCGGTATTCCACCTTCCCCACCCAATTCATCTCCATCCTCTTCAGAAGGAGAGTATTCAGACAAAGGAATTTCCTCATCAGGACCATCACAAACTTTGACACCACCAATTCCCATGGAAAACCAAAACAATCCCACCAGACCTTGGCTCGATCAAGATGTCGTGGTTGTACTTGGACCTCAACTCCCATTACCAAAACATTCGGAGAAATGGTTACCCGAATTTGATCCAGATTCCAAACAGTCCACTGAAGATCACATCAAAAAAATTAGGTTGTCCATTAGACTCTGCAGTGTTGAACACGAGGATGTAGTATGCAAATTATTCCCTTATACTTTTGAGGGAAATGCCTCAACCTGGTATTTCGCTTAACAACCCCAAACCATTGTCTCTTGGGACAAATTTGAAACTTGTTTCTTGGAAAAATTTAGAGATGATAAATCTCTGGAAGTCTTGGTTATGGAACTCTCCAACTTAAAAATGAATCCTAAGGGAAAAGTAAAAGATTTTAACCAAACATTTTTCATGTTAAAGAATAAAATCCCCGCAGATTCAATGCTCGCTAAAAGCCTAATTGTCGCATATTACACTAAGGCTCTGCATAATAACATAGCAATTTGGGTCAAAAGGTCTAAAAAGAATACACTGTTAGAAGCCTTTGAGGAGGCAAGAAAAATTTAAAAGGATATATTAAGCTTAAAAGACAATCTCAATAGTGAAGTTGAAACAACTTCATCCTCTAAAAAGAAAATAGAAATCCTTACTAGACCTCCTCAAGGTAAAAACCAACCAAAAATTTTAGACTTAGAAAGCTTGCAGAAAGCTTTCCAAAAACTGTCCAACTAGGTCATTGACTTGAAGAGATCAGCTGAGGAGGCATCCATAAGAAAATGAAGTTTTAAACATCCTTTCAGAAATTGTTTTCCTCCCAACCGACCAAACCTGACCACTGAAGGTCTAAATTCGAAAGCTTGCAGTACACTTTACAAACCATCTTAGAAGCACATGATAATTCTGCTTCTGTCCCTCCTGAAAGTTCTGAAGACATAGTTGAGGAAGAAGTACTGAAAGAGGAGGAATCATCTCCCAACATTTTCAGTCACTTCTCAAACATTATCTTCCAAGAAAATTTTGAAACTGTTCACCCCTACAACACAAGAAGCAAAACACAAAACAAACCTTCTTNAGGTGGAAAGGTTGGTTCACCAAGCCTCCTGAACCCATTGCTTCTTTTGAGTTCTTCAAAATAAACATCCTCCCTTTTCTTATTAATTCGATAATCTTTTTGGTAACTTTCTGGAGGGAACCAAATGATAGGGGGATTATATCTGCACCCAATCCAAGCAAGCCCTTTCTCTTGGAGGAATCTAGAATACCTCTCTATTCTGTAGGTAGTTGTAAATAAATTCTTGTACCCAAATGGGGTTCCCTACTCTTTACTTCACTGGAGGATGCATCCCATCTCAGTTTAGAAGAAGCAAGAGCTTCCTCCTTAAGCTCTATAAAACGAGTGATACCTGAACGTATAACCTGTAGATGGATAGGGGCTAAGGAGTCTACGACCCCCCCTCTTTTCATAAAGGTTTTATGTCGCATAATGGTTGGAAAGGACTTTGGAGGTTCTCCCCTAACCCTGAGATCTAGCCCAGCTTCCCTCTTTAGGAAGGTTTTATGAGATTTACACCATATGACTTGGTTCTGAGTAAATGACAGAAATGCCTGAAACTGTATGTCACCTATGAATGGGCCAGGGTTATCTTCCTTTTTTTCTTCCATAATGAAATAATGAAAGTACAACTCACACAAAAAGTATTGTACCTTTTCATCCTGCTCTCTGAAACATGAAATAAACTCAGGTACAGTGGAAAATGAAATAGGTTTACCTGCTCTGATGTCCTTCACTCTTAATAACATATATTGTTCCAGCAAGAATAAAGTGTAATTGGTGGCAGGGGCTCTGCAATTAATAGCATCAGAGTAGACATCACAGATTTCTATGATTTTCTCCAAAGATTTTTTAAATTGGGTTTGCACCTTTTTTACCTTCCCTTGGGGTCTGGTGAGCGCAGCATAGATCTCACTCTTTGTTTCTTTGATGTCCTTCAGTTGTTTAACAATATTTTGATGTTTAGTCCTAGTGACCATCTCATCTTGGTGTTGAGCCAATGCTCGTTGGGCTTGTCCCAGCTCTCCCTTTAGTTTATCAATGGTGACACCTTGTGCTTGAGATTCGTATGCCTGGTATTCTTCCATAGCACCCATATCTTCCCTGGATTGAGTTAATGCTTGTTGGGCCTGTGTAAGCTCTGCTTCCAGTTTTTCCACAATAACACTCTATTTCTGGGACTGGAGTGTCTGGTGCTTTTCCATATTCAATAATTCATTTCTGTTTTGAACGAGGGTTTGTTGAGACTGCATCAATTTTTCCTCCAATCTCTTGATGGTAGCATTCTTCTCAAGGAGTTGAGCTATTTCCTCTAATACTGGGGTGTCTATCTACACCTCAGCATCAATTGCTTCTATAGCTGTCATATTTTCTTGTGTTTCTAAAGGAATTACTTCCTCATTTTGAGCTACTATTTCTTCTACTACTATTTCTTCAGGGTTTGTCTGTATCCCTACAGAATTTGTACTGACTGATTCTTTAGGAAGAGGGTTTCTTCCTTGCACTTTGGCCCTTTTGTTTTTCTTTCTTCTGTGGGCCTTATCTTCTTGTTCTAACTATTTCCTCAATTCCTTAATAATTTCCTTGATTTTACCCACCTTATGCTTTAATACTTCAACCTTCTTAGCCTTTTTCTTCAACATTTTGTTTTCTTTTTTAACTTTCTAATTTTCTTATGGCTCTTGGCTAATTTTTGTTTATGAGAGTCCTCAAGGTCTTCTTCATTCTA
>JZKD02S0234967.1:0-21438 GCA_000966675.3 Picea glauca
AAATTTTAGAGATACATTAGGAGAAAGGTTGGTAGGGAGACTGTCTCCAAATCAAGGTTTTAAAAGGTATGCTAACTTAAAATTATCATAACTTTTGATTCAGATGTCCGACTGAAGTCATTTAATATACATTTAACCCCATATATGGGCATATATGTGGTTAAATGTATATGTAATGGGGTAAATGTGTATGCAATAATGGTCTACCTAATAAAGAGGCCACATGTGCAATGTGTGAATAAGTGTATATATATATATATATATATATATATATATATATATATATTATATATTATGTAGTCATTATTGAGAGAAAGATGTGATTTGGAAGTATGAATGTATTGGAGTATTTGGAGGAGGTTCTCCTATTCTTTGAGTTATTGTGTAACTCATATATCTTAACTATTTGGGACTTGTGCTCCATGCTCAGTTTTGGTGTACATGGTGTGTACTCTAGTTTCTTATGCTATCTTAAGTCTTTTTTATATAACATTGCTCTGATCCCTAATGTTATGCACCAAAACCTTAAAATGTCATAAGAAACTAGAGTACACACAATGTCCACCAAATGTGAGTGTGAAGCACAACTCCCAAATAGATAAGATAGATGAGTTACATAATAAATCCTTCAAGAGTAGGATAACCTCCTCCAGATGCCCCATACATTCATACATCCAAATCACATATTCCTCTCAATAATGATTACACAATCTCTATATATGCCTATTCACACATTGCACATGTGGCCCCTTTATTATATTGACCATTATTATATATACATTTACCCCATTACATATACATTTAACTCCATATATGTCCTTCTTGGGGTCATATCATATACATTTAACCCCATATATGCCCCCCTTGGAGTCAATATTAGCACAAAATGGAGAAAATTTTCATTAATTATTTGTGGGCTAATTCCAATGGGGTCAAGGGATTCTATAGTCAATTGGATATTGTATTGCATGCTTAGTGATAAAGGAAGGATGGATAATATTATGACTAGAACCTAGGCTCAGTCCCTTTGTGCCACATGGATCATACATATAGTATAAGGTCATGAAGCCTAGAAAAGGGTCTCGAGAAATTACATTACTTCTAGAGCCCCTTTTAGATTCAATCTTTGGAATAAACTAAGCCAACAAACACTTTTAATCACTCTTTCCCATACTCTTTTAGCCAAAATCACGTGTCTTGGCTAGGAAGCCATTAAGTAGAAAATGGTATGGAAAAGTGACATCCTATGCTCACAACTTTATTTTAATGACCACAAACTTTAGTGGTTGCTAGTCATTCTCCAAAATGGTAAGGTTGTTGGTGAGAAATCCTAGTTGTCAAGTTGGAGATTGTTTTAAAAAGTAATCAAATATCTAGAGTACTTGGCATATGATAATCAAACATGAGATTGGAAGCCTTGTGATATTTTTAAAGGTAAATTTAATATTAATAATTTATATAATTATAATTATAATTGATAATTTGATTCTATAAATATTTGTTTTGAATCTCAACATCTAGCCTGCAAATGGTGGAAATACTAGAGATGGAATTCAATTAAGTGATTTAAGAAATACAAGCCAATCAATCATTACCAATGGCTTTCATCTTGGTCTCGATTGGGTGGAAAGTTAAACAAAATTTGGATACTTAAATCCAAGGGAAATACATGGTTGTATAGACTGAAATCATTCTAGAAGGATTACCTAGAACCCAAAAAATATTTTTTTGCATGGTTGCTTATCCATGTTGGGCTACTTTTTGTCCAACACTTGAAGTACTAAAGGGTTCCCCACCCAAATGTCAATTATGTTATAAAATGATATCTTGAAGCATTTGTTTTGGTACTTTAATTATTCCAAAGTACCCTAGTATTGGGCCTTTAACCTTTGTAGTTAACTACTCCCAATGGATTCTACCTAGAAATCAAATCTTTTAGGTGATTTTCTTCCATGGTTCATGGAGTTTCACATAGCATGGTCATGGATTAGATATGATATTTTATATCATCTCTATAAAACAAGAAATTAATATTTATTCACTAATGCACTACCCCACATGTACTTTACCTAGCATGACGAGTCCCTAATTTGTGCCCATATGTGTCTATAGATATAGGTGTAGTATAGCCAAGTGCGATATCTCAATTAGTTTGTATGAACTATTTCTAGTCAGAGTTCATCGCGGGGTTTTTGGTTCTAGCCCAACTGGGTCCCACTAGGTTATTAACTGCTATTATAGTTGGAAGTTGAGTTTCCCTCCATTGATAAATTCTAAGGAAGAAGGGGGGATCCCATGAGGTTTTTCTTGGAAAAAAATATCCAGGAGTAGGAATGGAAGATGGAACTAGAAGTGCTACATCTACCCAAGCTAATGGAATATTAGACTAGTGCACCATGCACAATGAACAAAGTAACCAATAAGGGTAACTTGCTGGTGCATTCAAATCACTACAAAGCTTCATTGGATTCATTATAGGACATACCAAGCTAGTCATGAACATAGGGAAAGGTGAAGGGTGTGTCCTCCATCCTAGGTCCCAATTATTCCCTAGTTCGACAAGTTTTTGGCCATCCTTCTAGCCATATCTAAACTAGTGAGACCTAGAGAGCCCAAGTAGGGTAGGAATGGATGCAATCCCTTTGTGGCTAGTATTGAACTCATAATTGAATGAGGGGACTTATCCCATAAGGTAAAAAAAAACCCTCTTGACATAAGCATGATTCTAATAGCTACTTGATATGACATCTCACTTTGGTCATCAATAGCTACTTGATATGACATCTCACTTTGGTCATCAATCTTGTTTGCAATCTTCATTTATGGATGTTTGTCTTGGGAGTTATGGCACTAATAATCTTTCTTTTTATGCCCTACATGGCAAAGTATGATTTTCTAGGTTTTTTCCTATCGACATTAAGTTGTGGTGGATGTTATTGTGACCTTTTGTTTTGTATAAAATTCATGTACCATTTTGTATATAATATAAAGAAGGATAATTTTATTCAAAAAAATCCAACACTTTGACTTCTTATAAACACATGATATCTACCATATCAATCAAAGACAACATTTGACAATTGATATGTTTTTAGATTCCAGGGTCACTCAAACCATACACATTCCATGAGCTAGCTTTCATTAGGAACCCCCTATGTCATACATCTCTTCCTTGTTATCTCCGAGGTTACCAAGAGCACCAAGGTATTCTCACTTGCAATGGGTTTGCATAGGATAATCTGATCATTTCGTGTAAATGATTGACTCTATTTTTGTAGGAAATCAACCAATCCGCCATCCTAAGGTTCTCACATCAATGATAGAGAGCGTACCCTGTGAGTTCTGCCACCTTATTGACATGGACTTGACACATGCTAAATCATTATGTTTCTTATTAAGGCATCTTGAGGCATATGAGGTCTATGTTACTACTAAGGTAGTTTGAGTTCTAGGAGGGTCAACTAGAGTTGAATTTATTTGATTTAGAACCTTTTGAGGCTTGAAACACCTGCTTCTTTGTACCACTTATGTCCATCCTCCTTTTATATTATGGTTAGCCTAGGGACCATCGATATCTTGAGTATCTATGTGGGTGGGGCCCCTTCTATATTTTCCTAGTTTATGAGTGGATAATATTGGATATAGTGTGTAATGTACCCAACCACCCTTATGCCTACTGGGATGGTGGGGCATTGAAAAATTTTCGCCAATTTCCCATTGATTTCATATTTAGTAACCAAATCTAATAAAATATAATTTTTGCACTATCATATGATATAATTATGCGTACTGCTACATAATTCATATTGAACATTCAAAAAATATATGCACAACAATTCATTAAATGCACAATATTTAAATATATAAACCCACATAGTAAAATAACATAAAAGCACATATACAAAACAATTGTCTTTTTTAAAGAATGTACAACAACTGGCTATAAATGTGGGACATTCCTTCCAGCCATAGGCACTGTTGCACTAGTTCATTTTGTAATAGGCAACCCCCTAGTGGGGGCTATGAGTCCACAAGGACAAACAAGCACTCTCTCTAAGCCCAATTCTCATTAATTTCATATCTTGTTCACTCACACAACCATTCCAATAACCATGTCCCTTTCCCCTTCAGTCTGTACAACCCCAAGAGTGGATCCCCTTATCTACAATGCAATGCCTCGAGCTATCACACCCCTTTCTGGGATTGATCACAGACTGGCCATGAAAATATCAATTTTGGGATCTACAGAGATTCTCAATGGAAATTAACACATAGTTACAAACAAACAACCTCATCCCTATGTTATAGGCTTAGCTCAATTCCTCTTGCAACTCCTCTCAAGCTAGAATGATGGATATAATGATCCTCAACTTCCCAAAAACAAGGAATAAGTATGCATGCTTTGAATTTTCCACTTGTCACTTAAATAACTCCACCTAACTACCTTGGCAAATATTACAAATTGATATGCCCTTTACATAAGCTAAGGTAAGGCACTTTGGTTACAATAAAATATATTATTCCCCCCCCTTAACCCCCCCGTGTTCCCCTCTCATGGAGTCATAGCCCCCCATTGTTTTATTCCTTCTCATCTCACAACCAATGATGCATTTTGATTAACAAATTTAGTGTACATCATTTACTTTACTTGGCCATTGACCGTGTTATTTATTTCACAACCCAATTCACATATTCACATTACATTACATTTATGGGGATCAAAACTGGGGTGTTACATAGTGGTCTAGAATTTGACACCATAAGTATTTGGGAGATCTATATAAGGAGTAAGTTGATGAAATATCTTGTTTCAGAACTGAATAGCACATACTCTCTAAGAATCCATGAAAAATTGACCTTGAGACATGTTGTAACATAGGTTAAAATTCTAAATTTTTATTAGAATAGAGATTTTTGAGTCTTTCCACATTTCAATCATTCAACATTTTTTTATGCTCATTTGCATTTGTTTAAAATGGTTTCTGAATTTGGGTTATCACGATGATTTGACATTTTCATCAAGGTTTGAATTTCATTGCATTAATGAATTAAATGARTGGTTTGGCAGATTGGAATAATTCTAGTTAAAGTTCAATTTTTGTAAGTTTGTCGACATCCTGAAAGAATATATATTGATGAATGGAAACKAGCAAAAAATTTTCAATTTCAATGAAGCATCAATTTTTATGAGCCTTCAAATTTTATTAAAAAGMAACACATTTATGCATTTCTGCACTCTTTAGCAAGATTAAATTAATTCAATTAAGATTTTTTCACGAATATTCTTTCTATGTCATAAAATAACATATATTAAAGTTTGAAGATTGGYAGATAGTTTCCAATTTAAAGAAAAACATAAATTTCTACAAGGCTTTGCTTTCGATAAAAAATGTTTGATTATCCCGAGGATTTTCACTAAATATACTTTGGTTCATGCGTACTAGTTGAGTATTAAGGATAGAGGTATTTTGCATCAAACAAATTTCTTTTGGAGTTGATAGTTGACATTTTTCACCATTATTACAATTGTTCAACTTCATTGTTTTATTGTGATGTTAAACTCAATTGATAAAAACCTTTACTTTAATACTATTTTGTTGGATGTTACAAACATACTGAAGTTTTATGCAGAAAGAGCTTGAAAAGGTTAGCTATAAATGTTTGTGTAACTAGTTAAAGTGAATTTTTGTAAGTTCTTTACAAAAAGATCGATGTGCAATAAAACCCCAAATTTTATATGGTGGTAAATGTCAAATTAAATTTTATAAAAACCCTAAATTCCAATTAATATATTTTATTTGGTCCTTCTGACATGTTTATATTTGTGATACATGTCTTCTATAAGCAATTAAGAGGCCGTAGTGGATGAATGTCACGCCATTACAAAACCCGGGATGCAAGGAAATTACGGTAATAAATATCTCCCACAAGATCATAAGGAAGAGGATATTGCGTCGATTCATTAGATAGCTCAACATGTGAAAGGGATTATTAATTTGATGATGCCACGTAACTTGCTAGTGGAGCACTGACATGACCTACTAGTAGCTTCCACGTGGGTATGTGGAACCCACTACATATAAGGGTTATCTACCACCTCAGCGCTGGAACACACCAATAGAAGGCCATCACGTATCCATAGGACCCAACGAATGACACCAACTTTGACGTCATGTCAGACCGTGGACCGCAGGAGATTTGGATGTTGGGAAGTTCTTTAAGTTCCGATGTCCCTATGTCGAGATACTTCAGGGTTGATGTCATCATGCCGAGAAATTTTGATGGTGCACATTTGAGCGCTAACATTGGCTCCAATTGGGATGGAGACCTCCCTGTGAGGCTCGAAGAACCATTGGGATATGGAGTCAACTGTGTGAACAACCTCTAAAACACTGCCAAAATCTGCTACTTATTCAAGCAAACCGACTGATAAACTTGTTGCAAACTGAAGGAAATAAAATGCTCGAGAAGTGAGCTTATTTCCTATGTTATCCTACCTCTAACCAGATCTCCAACTTGGTTAGGTAAAAGCATACTTCCACAACAACCATTCAAATAACTTTAGGATTGAAATGATATCGTCTTTGCCACTGATCAATAACTAGTGACATAAATATAACAACAACAATGGAAACTCCTTCATAAAACCATACTCACCCGCAAATGTCAGTAAAATAATGAAATCTTAAATCTTTAAAGAATCTGAAAAATATGACTCCAAGAAAACTGCAACTAATCCTCAAAACCATGATCATAAACAAGTTGATTTAGAAAAGATGACTGCCAACGCATACATTCCCCTTTACTGGAAAATATGTGAGCTCCTTGTTATTTCGAGAGCAACTGTTGGTCATCAAGAGTGACAATTTCTTCTTTGGAATGATAATCACAAGATAATTGTATAACATGATTTAAAATATCTTGTTCAAGGTCAACTAAGAAAATATAATTATCTATACAATCATTTGTTACTGCATGCTCAAAATGATTAAGAAACTGATCATAAGCATGATATGTGTCCCGATCCATAGAAAAATCTGAAAATACTGAAGAATTCAGTTCCAAATCTAAATCATACTCACAGTCTTCTTGTTGCTCATGTGCATGCCGATTTTCAAAGTATGCTTGATCTCGAATCCTCTTGCAAGCCCAGATGTTCTCCTCGACTTCTTCTACATTCTCAAACAAGTGTCTTAAAGATGAATATTTCCTTTCTCTCAAGAGAAGGACAAGATCTGGATGCTGAGCCATTACATAGTACACTATGGCAATAGTCTCAGGAGGTCAGATTTGCAATGGCATGCTATGATAAACACTGTAAAACCTTCCGTTGAAGACAACCAAAGCTTCTTCTTCCCCTCTCCTCAAAGCATTAAAATCAACCAAGTACTGATCAAGGGACTTGTTCTCACCCAAACACTTTAAAAAGGCATTGCATGGCTCGATCCAAGAACCAATAGAATCGACTCCCAAACCTTTAAACCACACAACAACATCTCCAAACAAAGATTTAGAGAACAACCTCATGGTAACATCTTCATGTACTATATCAAATCGATCAAAAAAGTTCTCAAAGGCTCCCAAATGCCTCTCAGCTGTAACATGATCCTCTCCAGTAAAACGGGGAAGATCCTTGAAAAATTCAAGAGGGTAAGGATGAAGATAAGATGGCAGCCTTAAAGGTTTAAACATTTTGTTTATGATTTTAGTCTGAAAATATGTGGGCTGAAAATGACGTTTAACAAACTGATGGCAAGGTTCATCAGTGATAATATAAGGTGATAAGATTTGATAAGGAGATAACTCAGATTTATCATCCTCAAGGTTATAGGGATGACCATGCTTAGGAAGGATTGAGATATAAACCTCGTTCTTCCCGATAGGATGAAGTGAGGATACAAGATCAACATCTATAGCACAAACAATATGCAACTTTTCTTCTTCCAAGGATGGATATATAAAAGAAGTCTTATGATCATCTGAATACACAAAGCAAAGGATAACCCTCTTTATACGCAAAGCGAATAAGAGAAATGAGCTAATGAATAAAAACAAGAGTTCATGGGGAAGACTCATGAACTGATACTTGGTTTTTCCCTTCCGTATAGTCATCTTCTAGTTAGCAGGATCCTTCCTCCAGTGGAGTCTTTGAATGTGGAGTCGTCAGGTGGATGATTACAGTCAACTTCTATATCCCTCTCTTGTCTACCATCAAGAGCCGGATCTATGTCGTTCTCCCAGCGAAGCTTGCTTTGCACTTCGCTCCCTGACAACAACACCAAAATGTTAGCTCTCCAAGAATCACCCCCATACCGTAATGGGAACAAGCTTGGTAACATACATGTCGGTTTTAATGAGTAGAATTCTCAATAGTGGATCAAACTATATGAATGTTAAAACTTGCACTCACGAGACAAGCAAGAATATACTCCAACAAAATTGGCTTCACACAAACTAATCAAATGCTCAAATAGGATTAAATGAATATGGAGAAGTTACTATAATCTGTAAAATCATACATACATCAGGTATACATGACAATCAAGTTACAACAATGAAAGGTGTATTTGCAACTCATACCGTTAATGCAATGAAATACATGCTTCTTCCAATCATTAAATGAAACAAGAACAAAGTGAATTAGTCACTTATAGTATAAACACACAGAATGATAGAGATGAATAGGGGAAAATCTATTTTCATTCATTGAAGAGTAAAAAATATAGAAATACAATCTTTTAAAGTCTTCAAGCCATACAATCTTTCTCGAGTCCTCAAGATCGAACCTCTTAGCTCATTCCAACACTCTATCAGACTTACAATAGTCTTTTTATAACTTCGACTGTCAATGATAGCGCTAAAATTCGAATAACAACTCTATCATAGGATCCTTGTGCCCTCAAAGTGGCGTGGCAATAGGTGGATAACAAAAACAACAAAGCACTAAAATTTAGGCTAATGCTGGAAATGTCTCCAACATCCTCTTTATGGCTGATGAAATGTCCCTTTGAGCGCTTCTCCCTTTGGCGGATGGCTTCCTAACTCATAATTGGCCCTTTAGACATTTAACATGCAGCCATCGAACACCTGAAAACTGCTTCCTTCCTTAAAAAATTCTAGAATAATAGTTTGCAACACAATTTGCAGCGCCTGTCTCAGCTTTTCTAAACTATTGAAGAGTCTATCAACAATTTGATGAACTGGATTCCCACAAACAAATCTTTCCAAAGTTGATGCTACACAAGCTTGATGTTGACAGTACCAAACTTTCAAGTTAAAAAATGAGTCAATAAATACTTGTTGGGTTTCCAATACATTCTACAAACTCCACCCTACAGTAGCAGTGCCATTGAATTCACCAACATCATCAGGATTAAAGGCTTCTAGATGTGACTGGGATACTGACTTTTTAGTGAGATTAAACCTGCCTTTGATTATTAAAAAGATTCCAGGTAAATTTCTCACAAGATTAGAGATGAGAATGAGTGACTCCATCTTGCTTCGTGCCTTAGGTATAGGTGAAAGCTTAGACAATATATAAGTGATCTAAATGGAATATGGAGTCCCACAACCTCCAGATCAGAGAGAGAGAGATAGACAAACTGAAATTGCCTTACACAAAACCTACTTATCCAATCACTGCCAAGATGCCATCCTCCTCAATTGAAATTGTGTGTACTGCTTAAAAAATTCAGCTGGAATCCAATATCACCAGTCAAAGCATTTGAAGCTCGACTAAATAATCGAGTAATAGTGAGTGAATGAGTGAGCACCCAATCATCAACAACAACAAGGGCAACAATGCTCTCCTCAATTCATTTTAAATTGGCTTCTAATGCTTCTTCTACAATAGGTCTAAAAAGTTTTAACAGAATAGGATAGAGTATAAGGTCTCGAGATTCTAACAAAGATCAATGACCTAGAGCTATTTGGACCCTTTTTGCAGTAGCCTGAAACACTCCAGTAGCTGCTGAAGAAGCTAATGCACGTCTCTTCATGAGAAACACAAAGTCCTTTGTTTGCACGGTAGACCATATTACAAGCTTCGATGCATAAGATGATTCCATGGGAAGGTGAATTGAACACTTAACCTTGGTCGAATTGCTTTGAACAAGAGCTGACCAATAACAATGAAGTCGACGATGCTGATGCCAGAGAGGATAACAAAGATGCCGCTCAAACAAATTCTAGTTTTCCATGTGTTTGCTCATGTGCCATTGAGCAATCATAACAACATGTCCATCCCAACCTGTAAACTTAACTTGTGTGTCAATATCTTTATGCTTCAATGTACATTTCTCTTAAAATAGAGTCTAAAAATATGGACAGTTGCTAAAACACTGTCGACACCTGCATATATGACAATCACAGCTTGAACTTCTCTCTTTGACACCATACATTCACAAAACCTTGACAACTAACACCTTCATCCCTGGTTACAAGCATTTGACACCTGCAAGCTTGTCGTTAGCATACTGGTATCTGGCAACCAATTCCTTTGATCAATAGCTGGAAGAATATTGTTTGAAATTTCCTCTTGGTGCCAAGCATTAGGGCTTTAAATCTACGTCTGTTTTATATTTTCCCAATGGATATAATCCCAAATGAATTGGGCAGAAAGGATTTTGGTGAATAAATATCTCAACATTCCCTTATCAGTTCGACGCATTGAGCATACATATGGTTCGTTGGGCATGGCGCTTGGCGTTGGGTTTTAGTGACTTATATGTGTTAGTTCAATGGATTGTATGGCTTGAAATATAGTATAGCTTGTGGAAATTGATCTCGGTGATAAATTTGGTAGATAGATAATGACTTAGGATTAGATATTAAGACACTTGAGCACACACCACTTTTTGTTTTTGCTAAAATGTTTTGATAACAAAAAACCAATTTTTTTTTTTGTTAAAAAAAATCTTAAAATCTGAAGAAAGATAAAAGGTATGACAATAAGTAATTTTGGATAATGATTTTGTCATTTTGGAACGCAGATCATAGGCCAAAGATCACAGGATTTGTGGGAAAAAGAGATCGATAAATATTGTCAAGGCTCGATGGGGAATTTGAAGTTATGACAACCAATAAAAGACCCATGGATTTGGAAAATCTAGCTTTAATTTGATGAAGGCGCTTAAAATTTTTATGGTGCGAATTTGAGTGCTAACAAGAATTTCTTTAAGTCCCAACATCCCAATGTCATGATACGTCAGCATTGAAGTCATGTCAGACATATGTTCGTGGGAGATTTTGATGATTTGCAATTGCTTGAGTCTCGACGTCCCGATGTCGCGATACATCAACATTAAGACGTGGCTTGCCATGTCATCTTGCTAGCACAACATATGTTAGAGCCAATGAACGCCTGCCACATGTACATGTGAAATTTTCCAAATACACATGGCATACATCATATCCAGGTGACATGGGGCATATATTTCTGCCATGTCAATAACAACATGGACCAATGAGAGGTCGCCACGTGTTCGTGGGACTAGACTAACGTCAACAGTGCCACATCATGTTGGATCACCGGACATCAAGATAATTATTTAAGTTTTATGCATGTCAAGGTAACGCCGATCCGATAAATCCTAGGATCCACTTCTGAAAGGTAACATTGTGGATGAGGTTCTGGTTCCCGTTCACCCATATTCAAATACATGGGAACAACATTTGCTATATAAATCCAAGGAAAATGAATTCCCCGACAAATGTGGGATAGATCAAAGTGAAATCAACGATGGCGATGGCATATCATGCTACTCTAATGGTTGTTGTGTCATGATAATTGTGGGTTTAATTTGGGGCATCTAGTCAACAAAATGAGGAGGTTTCACTTCAGTAGTTGAAGAAATGCAGAGATCATCTAATCCAATTGATCCATTTTTAGAATTCGAAGATCTTATAATATTTGAAAATCCAAAAAAATAGGATCGAATAACCATCTCTGTTATGATCCTTATGTACAAATATCTATTCAAAAGGACTGTAAAGGGAGATTAGAGGTTTGGAAATCCATAAATTTTATGCCAACTTTTGGTATGAAGCCCGTAGGACATTTTTAATTCTATGAAGTTAGAGGAGTAATGTATTGGATTCATTTATCATTTTAAACAGAGCCATGCTTTCTCTTTCTCTTTTCTGTGTTAAGCTTCTCAAATTGTCACAACTATTTCTTCTTTATTTTTGCTATAAGGTTAATATTTGGATCAAAAGTGTAACAATTTGGTACGACTACCACTGTTGCAAATTATAAAGGAATCATCAAAGATACAGACTTCCATATATATACTGTGAGTATTGATTGGACATGTGTCCTTATTATCAAGCCTTATGAGAAAGAGGTGAAATATTCATTTCTATTTCATATAAAAGTATCCATAACCCTGATATGTTTTATGTGCACTCACCTTTTGATATGTTGGATTCATAGTTTGCAATGCCCAACAAATTGTCTATTCTTCATCTCAGATTTGTAGAGATTGCTTTTTCCCTCTATATTGTTTGAGATTTAATTGTTTTCTCCTTTTCTTTCGTCTTTCATTATTAAGTTTTTGTGCTTTGTTGAATGAGACCGTGCCCAATGGATTAGGCATCTGGTATGATAGGATTACAATTTATTAATCCCATTCATCTGCCATTTTATCTTAATCCTTGCCTGCCTAATTATCCCATTCTTTATCTTTTAAATTTGGCATTTGTGCTTAATTCTTATAACTTTTACTTAGCGAAAGTAGTTAGTTAGTGTTCTTAAATCATATAAGAGAGCCCTCTTTGGTCCAAGAGCCATCTTGTGGCCTGAAGTTGGTGTAAATATGTCTTGGTATGGTTTCAAGACAACCAAGAAACATCTCAAGTTAAAACAAGACACACTCATCATTAAGGTCTATAGTCAAAATTACTTTATGGTTAGTGTAAAATCAAGCCATGAGACTAAGATGAGTTCTAGAAATGGCGATAGTTACATTGGAAGGCTTGAGAACTTTACCCAAATAGGGAAAGATAACTAGGATTCCTGGTTAACCAAAAAATCTTAAAACAAGGAAAAAAGGGTAACTAGTATATTTTTACAAATCCATAGACCCCACCTAAGGATCTCGAATATGCATTCTTAGTAAATTGGAACAAAAAGATAACCCTTAGTCAATATATGGATATGGACATAATTCCACCCATGTACCTCCTAAAGCTCTTAGATGCAACTACAAATGACAATTTTAGGAATGATACATCAAATGACCTACCCCAAAAGGGTTTCCTCCAGGCAAACATTACATGCATAATCATGTTTATGAGTATGAACATCAAACAAAACTTCCTTAGTATCATAATTGACATTACCTTGCAAAAAACCTTTGGAAATAATTTTCGGTGAGCATTTATAGGTACCATCATTGTGACTATTAGAGCCTTTGCCAATATTTGATACGACAAGATCATTTATAGGTGAAGGGTATGCTATATTAGGCTTCCTTATATTCTTATTGAGAAAACCACATCATGCTAGGGCTAAATAGGTCAACAATCAATTTCAAAAACATTAGAGTTAATATAAGACAAGGACACTAGATCACAAGTTTTACACCATATCCAAACCTAGTAGAGCTATGGACCCTCCATCCAAATAAATTAAATCATGATTTTATTTATGGTTTTCATCACATGCTATTTTAAGTTTTAGATCATTTAGAGCATGATGTGTGCCATGCACTAGGTCTATCGACCTTTTGGGTGTCCAACAATATACAAGACAATGGTTAGAACATAATGTGTTAGAATCACCCAATTGATGTTAAACATGTATACAATATAACAAACCATATTCACAGATCATGAGACAATCATACACTCATTCTTGTTAATCAAAATACATGAGTATTATATCTCCATCACCCACTTTCAATGCTTTACTCCTACACTCATGCCTGACATCCCCCCCCCAAGGAAACTCTTGTAGAAAACCCTTTGAGTACTTCCCCATGATCCAGGGATGGTAAATGGGGTAAATCGCTGGCCTTGATTACAAAGYCYAACCTTGAGGGGATTAAGAGAGTCGAACCCATAACATCCCCGACTTTGGGGGAGAGATAAGAGGTCTCATGTTTGACTCATGCCCACTTGATCTAACCCTCAAGGCTTCTCATTCTTGACTTCTTACTAACTATGATAGAATATTAGACTAACAATGCATCTGATTATCCTTGTATCCCGACTAGATAGATATAATGGTTTCCATCTTTATTCTTCTTCATTTTCAATATCTATTTTCATATGAACTCTTTACCTTCCTCTTTGTCTCTTCAACTTCCATATGTCTCCTAAGATCCCCCCCCATCTATCTATTTTCCTCCTCAATCTTAATCCTTCATCTTCCCTTTTGTGACCTTTCAACTACCTTCAACACTCTATCAATGATCGTGTTAACATTTTAAGGGGTGTTATTTGTATTAAAAATTAGTGTGTGTTGATCCAATTTGTATCTTCTACAAAAAGAAGGTTGTTGTTTGATATTTAGCAAATTCACATGTACATTTATACTATGTTGAGTAGGTTTTGTATCATATAAATACACTGGTGCCAAATCTAGTAAAGTATTAAGATTGGGTGTGTTTATCAAAGTGCACAACATGTGGTAAGTCTTTCCATGAAAAAGAGTGGAGTTGCATAGAACATAAGCACTTTGCATAAGCCATATTGGCCTCCCTCCATTTTTGGTATCAAAGTAGAGGTTATTCAAATATTCAAGATACTATGATTTAGAGAGTACCTTCACTTGTTTCTAGAGTACCATATTTATTAGGCCAAGTTGTTATAATTTTGAGTATTTGTTATTAAACCTAGAGTAACGAACATTACTCTGGAGAATTAATTTTGTGTGAGTTTCTTGTTGTTGTGTGGATATTATTGAGCATGTGGAGGAAAAAATTAGCACATTCAAGCATTCCCTTATCTAATATCAAGTTGAATGGTAAGAACAAGTCCATTTGGAAATTCCATATACATGATCTGCTAATGAAGCAAAACTTGTTGAATATTGAGGAGGAAAAGGAATTTGCTCTTACTAATGATGTTGATTCGGTGAAGTTTGAAGTACATGATGATGATGCATAATACATAATCAATTTTACCATGGTTGATCATATGTTTCCCCAATTAAAAATCTTAAAGGTTTCACATGCTATATGGACTATGTTATAGTGGAATATGTATAAGACTTTGAAAAAATCAAGAATACTCTACTTGTGCAACCAATTGTATGCTTTGAAGCATGGAGACAATGGGATTGTTGTTGATCATGTGACCTATGTATAGGTTCTTACACATGGCTAGTTAGTTGTTGTTAGTGATATTATGGATTCAAAGGATTTAGATGTTTCATTGATAACCAATAGGTTGACTAAGGTGTTTCAGACTTTTATGACAAGTTTAAATGTTTTATGGAAGACTAGAATTGTTTCACTTGACAAGCTTAATGCAATGTTGCTTCAAGAAGAATAATTCTAACCAATTGTCAACCATGAACATGGCTAGAATAAAGGATAAGGAAAAAAACTAAGAAATTGAATTCCAAATAAGGGAATTTGTGGAATGCAAAACAAATATCAGAGGAAGAATGGTGCTTGTTACTATTGTAACAAGGAGAAATATTATGTGCAAGATCATGACAAGTGAAAGAATGCATGAGAAGAATAAGAAGCACTTAGAAAATATATGACAAAAGAAGAACTCAAAAATGAAGGTTTAGAAATATGCATTGATCACTCGTTGTAACAACAACTATCAAGAATACTTGGTCCATTGACTTTGGCGAGACCACACATATAACTAGGAGGTGAAAATAGTTTAGCAATTTGAAATATGGGAGACACCAAGTTGAGAGATGACATGGATCTAGGTATTCTCGGTGAAGATGATGCACATGTACATTACATATAAGGGAGCCACAACACATTAGATAAGTGGTGTACATACCTAGCTTGAAGAATAACCTTATGTTTGTGAGTCAATTGAACAAGTTAAGTCTTAAAGTAGAGTTTCGAGGTGGTTATTGTCTTATAAAAATAGGTTTTGAATGGGTATGCAATCATAGCATGACTTTATGAGGAGGATGGTTTCTATGGACTAGATGCTAAGGTTGGTGTTAATTTTCATTGGTCACAATAATTAATTCACGCAGATTGTGGCATTTGAAGTGTGGACACGTAAATCTATCTAGTTTTTATTTACTACATAAGTTGACTGTGGTGCATGTATTATCATAATCATAGAAACATGTTTAGCTATGCGAGGCTTGTGTTCTTGGCAAGAAAACATGTGAGAGTTACCCTTCTAAAAATGCATGGTACATAAAGTCAATATTAGGGAGAATAAATACAAACTTGTGTGCACCCATGGGTATGTCGTTTCTTGGAGGTAAGTTATATATATGACAATGCGTAGACGATTACACTATAAATGTGTTATTTTACTTCCTAGAGAAGAACTCAAAAGCATTTTAATTATTTTTAAGTGAAGGCCCTTAATAAGAAGCATAATAATGAATTTATAAAGGGATTGAGATATCATAGTGGTGGAGGGTATAGGTTCAATGCATTTGATTCAATTTGTAGAGAAAATGGGATCAAGAGGCAATTTACATCATCTTATACACTAGAGAAAAATAGGGTTGCATAGCGCAAGAATATGTGGTATTTAACACACGATACATTGTATGTTGATGTTCAAAAGTGTTGGTTGAAAGTTTGGGTTGAAGCTTGTAATTGTGTTATTTATCTAAACAACAGATCTTTGATTAAAGAAGTTTGTAATGTTATATTGGAGGAAGCATGGAGTGGGTACAAGCCTATATCGATCATTTTAACATATTTGGATGTATCTATTATATGCATAGTCCAAGGAATAGTGTAGTTGAAAGTTGTGAGATAGATGGAGCAAGGGTATTTTTCTTGGCTGTGAGGAGCGGTCAAAAGCCTATTAATTTTGGGATTTGGATTATCAAAATCTTATGAGAAAGTGTGGTGCTGTATTTAGCGAAGTGTGCATGATAAAATCTAAGAAATCTATTGTTGTGCAAGGTGTCATTTGTGTGGATGTTTTTAAAAATTCTAAGCCATCTAAATCAAAATTAAAGACTAAAATGTCTACTAAAATGCAGAGAGCACCCACATGGTTGGTGAGAACACCCATGTGGTTGGTGAGAACACCCATGTGGTTGGTGAGAACACTTAAGAGTTTGGCATAAAACCTAATACTTTTGATAGAGTGAATACCAAAAAAATAAAGACAATTGCAGAACACATAAGTGTAAAGTGTAGCTTAGAAGATAATGTTTGGAGAAGTCATCTTTAACAACCATGCATCGATGATTAAAATTCTTAGCATACATTAGCCACAAGTATATGAATAGTCAATAAACAAGGACGAGTGGCATGGAATTATGTAGTCCAAGGTTGATTATGTCAAGAATAATAGAAAAAATAGTATGGTTGAGTTTCCAATAGATAAAAGACAATTTGTTGTAGGGTATATTTTCACAACCACATACAATTTTGATGGTATTCTTGAAAAGTACAAGGTGTAATTACCAGACAAAGGATATGCATAGAAGGGGAGAATTGAGCATGAGGATACTTTTTTCATATTAAAGGACCATTCTAGCAGCTTGACCATTTTTATAGATGAATTTTTCATTAGATAAATTTCAAAAGTACATTTTTGAATGGGTGGATTTAAGAAGTCTTAATGGAGTAGCCATATTAATTCATGGAACCTTGTTTTAGCCAAAATTGGTCACCTATATTTTCCCGCTCCTGGAATAATAAAAAAATGATATCAAAAGAAGAATTTTTTTGAACGAGATCAAGTTTATTACGTAGCCCTCAATCTCAGCTTCACCACACATTTTTTGGATCCGAAATCCAAGTTCATATACTCAATATATCCAAGTTTCCATTTAACCGCCTAAAAAACATGTCTTCAATATGAAACAAAGTTAATTTCTTGAAATTACATTTAAATTTTAGAGACAAAAAAACTTGGTTTCTTCATTAATTTTCGGAACCAAAACCCTTGATTTCTTCGTTCTGTATAGAAATGGCCCGATACTGTGAAACATGCCTTAACTCACTCCTTGAGCTCCTACGGGCTGTGCAACTTCTCATTCTCTTTATTATGGAATCCAGCTTCGGGGACTTGACTTAGCTATAGCTATTGGGGCATTCTTTGACTCCAGGGCTGGGATTTATAGAAAGGCTAGGTGGGCTGACTCTTTCACTCTTTATCAACTGGCTCCACTCTTCAAGTACTTAGGTGCCTAAACATCACAACAGGGTTTGGCATTGAAACAGTGCACCTGTACTACTTAAGAATCGTTCAGGACTACTCGCTACGCCCCTCTTCGCTTCAAGTATTCCCTAAAAAGAATAGCCTAGAATCACATTTCATAATATATCTTCCCATTCTTTATCTATTACGTTATTTCTCTCACCTTACTTATAGTCTCATCTGGGCTTATATTCCCCCTATATATATTAATATATCTCTCACCTTATCTTCCCCTCCTTATCTAAGGTGGATTATTTCTCCTTATATGAAGGTGTCGGTTCTTTTTCAATGATTACTTGGTGATTACTTTTTGAATTTGTCTTTGGTGATTGCGTAATAGGTCCTATCTTAATAATAAAGATGTGTTTCCACGCCAACACTTTTGAATCTATCTCCTGGCTGGACCCAATCAACGAAAACCTAGTCAATCTTCACCCCATGCCCATGATGTCATAGAAGCTTTCCATCTAGTCAACGACGACCCAGTAAATAAAAAACAAATGTCCCATTCAATGACCTGAACATGCTCTTTTCTCCTGCCCAGTATTCCCGATCTCACACATAAATCAATGGACATATCAACGATCTCCACATTCCCTATTGGTCAATTCTAAGTGCGGTTTATCACTTCCAATGCTCGCCAGAATTCCCTATCTTAAGAGTAAAAAGAGGTGCAATTCCTTTCTCTGTGCAGTCGGTTTGTTCCCGATCGAGTGCTAAATTTGGGCCCTCTAGCTACTTGTAGATCCCATGTCCATCTGTTCGGTTCTTTCAACATGGTCCCTTTGAATGTTCTCTGTTTAGCCCTAGTATACTATACTCGTTCATCTCTATCCACCTGCTCACCCTTGGACAGGCACACTTGTTCATTCCATTCCAACCACTCTCCCCCCCTCTTACTCCAAACACACTTTTTTGAGGGTCCCTCTCATGAATGGTTCGGTCCGGAGGGTGGGTGTGATATGCATAATAACGCTACCTATCCTATGTCCTTCATATGCCATGGTCCAACATCACCGCCCCAAACAACCCCGCAGAAAGAAATAGAGCCCGCACCCCCCCGAAACAGATTGATGAGAGAGAGCCCAACACGGTCTGGAATACGATCAAGCCCACCAAATGAGATTAGGCCCGCTGGAAGAGATTGAGAGAGCCCACCAATACACCAACATAGACTACAAACTACTCCTTTTACCCTCATGCTAGCTAGCCTCCTTACCCTAATAGGTTATATGCTTCTTTCACTTACCCAAATTTGAAGCTCCTTTAACTTACCCAAATGATTCTTACAATGCTTCTTAGGTTATATCCCACCTACATTGAGGTGCTAGAGCTGCAGACTCTCTTATATCTTACTCGCTTTCTAGTGGCGCTGGTCCTTCCTTCTTACTATGGGGGTTGTGTCCGCAGAGCTATTTGGATCATCAGAGCTAGTGTCTTGCAGGATGGAAATAGTCTACCTAAGGAACGAGGGGTTACTTACATACACGATTATGGGTTTAAGCCTGTACGTAAATACACTATTTGTTGAGGGGTCCATTTAGCTACCAGGCCTTGCTTTCAATTACCCCAAACTGCCCTAGTCCTATTACACACTTAGCTACATCATGAACTCTCAGCGACACCAGCTACATCATGAACTCTCACAGCCACACTATACACCTTCCATGTATGATCCATTACACACACATTTGGACACTAGCTTTACTTTAGACTCACATTTTGATTATATGCGACATTGATTGCCTGGAAGCAATACATTCCAAGATTGACACAGACACCAAGGAGGGAGGAACCATTGCTTTCTTGTAGATCACCCAGAGATCACTAGATCCCACTAACCTTTGCTTTTATGTACATCACCGAAGAAAAGAAAGAACCTACCTCACCATGCCAACCTTAGACACTCTCACCTATGGAACTCATCAAGTTGGCTAATGAAACTTTTCATGGTGGAATTTGAACTAATCCAACCCAATCTCCTCTCTTCTCACTATCTCTTCTCATTGTCTAGAGCTCAACCCTAAACTTCCTAACACTCCTGCTTCCCTCTCAAATGCCATCATCAAACAATCCCAATCTCTCATCCCAATCCTTGAAGAATAATTATGGCTAATTGCATTAGAGAATGAAGCAAGATTAGAGAATGAAGCAAGAAAGGCAAGCTACTCAAGGTAGGTCCAGGTCTAGAAAGTGAAGAAAGGCAGATAGCTTCGATCCCTCCCACCCAATAAGTAACTCAGGAGCAAGGTCATCCCATAAGTAGTGAAAATTGAATCTACCAGGAGAAATGGAATCCAATCCCAGGGGCAAGCATTTCAAATAGGTCCTTCCCAGGATAAGAGAAATTAGATCTCAAGGGAAAGCACTTGAAAAGGGCCCTCCCAGGAGAATTGTGATAAGAGGGCCTCACAAGAGAGAGAATAGTTGAAATAGGACCTACCAGGAGAGGAGAAATTGAATCCCAGGGACAAGCATTTGAAATAGGTCGTCCCAAAAGCATTGTAGTTCCAGCGGAAAAAATCATCCCAGAGTATGAAGCCCGCCTAGGAGCTTTGAAAGTTGTGGGTCCAGGACTTTTGGAAATAACAAGTGTGAGGGAAAGATTCAACAGATCATGAGGGAGCTCTGCAGGTGCTTCTTACGGCAGGAAGAGAAATAGTTTTTCAGATTTCTGCACGCATCAATAGCCCTTGAGATTGATCGATAGAGTGAGATTGATAGAGAAGAGTTTAAATGGTCACTAACCGAATGTGGTAGGGAGCCAATGATCCCAACCTTCGTTCCTCCTAGGGTGGGATCCGCGTGTGATGTCATTTTTATCATTCGCTTTTAGGTTTGTCCTTTCCTTTCCCGTGCCGACTCCTTTCTCTCCGGTTTTGTTTTTTTTCCGGTTCTCGATGAGGGTTAAAAGGTGTCTGGGGTGAGGATGATTCGATGAGAGGCTTCTGCTCTTCTGATGATTTGAGGAACGTAGTCGCTCTTCCGACGCAGGAGGGATGTAACACCCTGTTTCCCCCAGTCTGTAAAAATAACTATATTGGCCAAGAACTATGGAAAACTCAAAGATGTGAATGTTTGATTTGATGGACCTTTGTATAAAAGGTTGATGAA
>JZKD02S0234989.1:0-13562 GCA_000966675.3 Picea glauca
GATTTCATGCATATGTTTGATAAATTTAATGATGAGATATGATTTACATTGCTATGATGTCTAGGACTGATGATCCCCTGGAGGGCGTAGTCTTTGATGTGCAGGACCATGCCCGATGGACAGGTACCAGAGGATTGGTGCACATGGGGAGATGATTAGCTCGGACCTCCATGGGGCTGAAGAGCCCATTAGATGGTCGCTGGGATGGCAGAGGCAGGACATGTGTCTGACAAGCCCTTGCATGGAGAAGAAGAAGGATGCCCTCATGAGGACGTTTTGGCATAGACCTAGCCTATGGGGATCAACCCCCTACAGATGGGACGTGGACCTTGATGGATAGGACACCACCCAGGACTAGCTGGATGTTTTCTGGAGCAGATAGCAGTGTGCTGGGCCTTCTGGGTACACATAGCAGGTTGCAGGAGCCCCAAGGGGGCCAATGTCTAGCTGACTGGATGATGATTATGCCCTGAAAGGGCCAACATCTCCCCTATAGGGGTCTGACGTCTCCATTTTCTACTCATTTTTGGCATTTTTAGCATGTAAAGTGACAAATGATTGAATATTGTTAAGTCAACCATGTCGGTTGTTTTCCATGGCCTATTTTGTTAATTAAAGGTCATGAGGATCATATAAAGAGAGGACGTTGCCTCTCATTTTTATCATAACACAACTTTCTCTCTTGGAGAGATATCTTTCTAGTCTTTTTCTTGGTTATTCTTGTCTTTTTGGAGTGAGGCGCAACTTCTTGGAGGATTATTCTTTGGTATATGGTGCTATTTATCATTGGAAGGTTTACAACTAGGGTTGGATTATGCTTCTTCATGAGTTTGTAAGTGTTTTTCTCATCAAAACTTCTTGAATGAATGGTTGTTGATTAAATNTATATTGTTATTATTTGCTTAATTCTTGAAACTCTAGGGAGCCAACACACAAGTAGGTTGTGGCTTCATGTCCCCATGATAAAAGCTTATAGCCATTTGATTAGAGAAGGTTTTAACCTAGCCATAGCTACACTAGCCATCTCTTTTCTTGAGTTAGCTTTAAACATAAATTGAAGAAAGAAGGCGTCCTAGGCCTAATTTAGTTGACACCTAGGGTTTGCTTCAAGGGTTTTGAAAAGCCTTGTATCTAAGCAACACTTTT
The DNA here is from genome assembly GCA_000966675.3 of Picea glauca. Classification (NCBI taxonomy): domain Eukaryota; kingdom Viridiplantae; phylum Streptophyta; class Pinopsida; order Pinales; family Pinaceae; genus Picea; species Picea glauca. The sequence goes on from JZKD02S0234989.1 coordinate 1,147, forward strand.
CAGCCATAGATTTGTGTTTATAAGCTAGCCGTTTTGCCAAAGAAGTCTTAAGGAAGGAAGAGGAAGCATTAGGCCTAGCCCTAGCTACACCTAAGTAAGCCTTTTCTTCTTAAGGTTTTGGTTTGGTGGCCTTGCCATAGCAACACCATTAAACCCTAAACCCTGTTGTCCTTGAGTTTAAGTCTTCCAAGCCATAAGTTTCACTCCAATTGACTCCATTAACCCAAGGCACTAGTCTAGAAATATCTTTGAGCTTGTTTGTCCTCAAAACTCTCTTTTAAAACTCTTTTATTTTGAAACCCTAAACTAACCTAGCGTCTAGACTAACCCTAGTTTGTTGATGACATTTTGCCCTAATTAAATCTTTGCTTGGACTAAAAAGTGCGGTTGAGTCATCTTATCATAGCCATAGAGGTTTCATGCAAGTTCATTGGTTGATTTGTCAAAAACGTCCACTTCTTAGCTAGCTAACCCTAACCCTAACAGCAGCAATAATATAGGTGACGTCACACCTTTTTGATCTTTTGTTTTGCTTGCAACGTTGTGATATTTGTCATCTTATTTGATAGGTTTTGAGCTATTGACCAAATCTATAAGCTTGTTTGGTAAAACGTTTTGCTCTTTGCCTTTCAAAATAACTCAATAATAGGGCTGACGTCACCCTCTTTTCTGCATAGTGACGCAGCAACAATATATCTGTATGAGCAGATTTGCATTTGTGGTATAACAAGGATTAATTGTGTACATTGAATGCCTATATCTTTATGCATTTATTGAAGAAGTGATATAAGTCATTTGTCTTTGTTTAGCAATCATTGACTTCGTCAGTAATAGCCTTTGATCATTGCTCATATATATTTAAAGATAGTCATTAATACTTTGAAGTACTAACCACTGCAGCACATATTCTAGTTTTATTTGTCTTGTCTCGCAAACAGGTGCCTTTCAGTGGAAGATTCTCTCCTTGACTATCTATCTTGGCAGTAATCTGTGAAAGGGAATCTCATACCTTGATCTATTAAACCTTTAGCCCTTCAGAAAACCAGATTACATAGGGACGTCTCCCTTGGACCAGCCATCCTAAATAGAAAGAGCTCCCCATCGAGGTGACAGTGGGTGGGGAAGCTCCTGTNGGCCCTCCAGGGCCATGCTCAAGTCACTCCTGCTCTCGGTACTCCATGTCTAGGACCATGTGGGCCTCGAGACATGATCTCCTAGTTATCCCTAGATATCGGGGATAACAGATACTTTCTTGATTCCCCTTGATTAAAGGCTTGGTTTATCATATTTTGTCTTGTTCCAAGCAGGGCTAACATTGTTTTGAAGGTATCCAACAGACAACCATTCACCTTCTCAGAAGACTCATCGTCAAGCCTTTCTCCATCTCCAAAATCAACCTATAGGGGCACTCATCATTCTTCATCTCACTTTCCATCACAATCCCCCTAGGGTCACCGAGATTCCCCCTTGTGGTGATTTCATTATCACTAAAGTGAGGGGAGTGTCTATCTAAGGTGACAGTGGGTAGGTACTCTCATAGTTGTCTCACCTTTGTGGTTTGGTTTGGGTTTTGCCCAAGCTACAATATCTACGATAACAGTCCCTATGTTTGCAAGTGATGATTAAAACCCTAGCTTAGCTTAAACACTCGCGCTCTCAAGGCAACTTGATAATTTAGGTGTCTAACCTCACTCTCATGCTCATTCTAACCCAGTGCTTGGTATACTAAGTCATTTATTTGTTGTTGTTATGAATGATTGCTACAACCACTAGGGCTTGAGCAAATTGCATCTAATCAACTAGTTCTAACAATAACTCAACCACATAATCATTGTCTGGCATCTTGTCAACATTCTACTTGATATTGGGCATAATCTTCATGGTTATATTGTTAGATTAAAACAAGTTTTTTTGTTGTTGTTATAAAAGTTGAATACAACCATTAGGGTTTGGTTAACTTGTCGATAACATACTTAATATCATGGTTAAAGAAGGATGAAATCATTGTTTGACACTTAGCTTATTCTACTCATTAAGAGTGATATTTTGAGAATTTATGTGCTAATTTTAAGAGATGATTTCTTGTTGCTAATAGAAAAATACTTTGCTGATATAACATTGTTTATTGCTACAATTTCATTAGAACTCTTTTCACTTGATAGTTAGTGTTTTGGGGATTAGTTTTGCATTGATTAGACTTGATAATTGTTGGGAAACATTGAATACTTCACACATAATCAATTGACCAATTATCTCGTCTTGTCCTTGTTTTTGCCCTTGACCTAGCCTATCTCATCAAATGACCAATACAAGGGGCCATAGACTTGCCCTTAGCTTAATATATGATTCCTTGAGGTCACAAGGGAAGCCTCCCTTGTGTTGGATATCTTCCCATCACTAAAACGAGGGAAGTACTTACTTAGGTAACAATGACAATTACTTCCAATTGTTACACAAGTTTAACATCTTGTGAAGGATTTACACAAGTGTTAGATTATGTGATAACACTTTCCATTTGTTTTCTTACTTACATATGAAGTGACATTTTTAGTAGTTAACAAAAAACCATGAAGTTGTTTTCATGATATTGAACAATAATGGGATTTAATGCCCTATAACTACTTTCTTCTTGCATTGTGAATATTTTCCTAATATAAGTGCAATGGAATTTCTAAAATAAATGGAATCTCAATTATCCTTTATTCAGAAGTTATGCTAAAATAATTAGCTCTTTTACAATTTTTTACTTTTGTTTGTAGTCTTGCTTGACTGCTCATTTTTTTTATTTACACCTCATAAACCTTTCCTATAAAAAAGGCAATGTGGGATGTACCTAACATAAAAATATTTAAAATTTATTTTGAAGAGGACGAAAATATAAGCAACTAAAAAAATATTGTTCTTTGTAATATAAATTTCCTATAATATATATATATATATATATATATATATATATATATATAACTTTATTTTATATAATTTTTTTGCTATATATTCAAAACAATGAAAATGTAATTTATTGACATGACTTTGTGTATGTTTTAAAAATGAAAAATTCTCAACAATCTCATTGTGCATTTAAACATTAGAAGTAATTATGATTTGACTTCCATGAGTAACCATTATATCAAAAGCAGCAAATGTCTACATCACATTGACATTAATTGATGTATATGATCCTAGTTGTGGTTTATCAATTAAATCAATTAAGAGAATATAATAATAATAATAATAATAATAATAATCTAATTTTAAGGTCACAGCCAAGCTAAACACCAAATTGGTGTATGAAACCCCCTTGTTTGTGGGAAAATGGACCCCCTCCACACAACAATTTGACTGCTAAAGTCTATGGAGGTGTACATACCCTACCCTCTCTGGATTTGAACCTGTGACCTCCTAGGGGGAAACACATGTTCTTAACCATTAGACCTACTCAAACTGTACTCAAAGCATCAAGAACATTTCTCAAAGTATTTTTTAATCTCTTTACATGATAATTATTGACTTAATTTCTATGAGAGAGGCATTTGACTTGTGAGTACTCGTGCGTCATTGATTGGGTTAGCTAGTTTAACTCAAAAACTTGTTCGGTTGGTTATTAATACCCCCAAAAGGCCATTTTAGCCCATTTTCACCACAGTTTTCTGCAAGTTCTGTATATATCAATTTTGGACATATACAAATATTATGCAATATATGAACATAGATTTTTTTGATATAAACGATTTTTTTTTATTATAAACAAATGTCTATTTTTAATATTTTTCTACTTGCAGAGTTCTTCCCGAGCCAATTCAAACTCTCACTCTTTTGCCTTGTTGAGTTTTTGGTTGAGCTGAGTTGGGTAGCTATACTACCAGGTCATCTCCTTAGAAGAACAAAAATAGGAAACCAAGACTTGTCTCTCTTTGGACTTTAGGTCAGTATTCGGTTAATCAGGATCTCAACCCCCAATAAATGAGAAACTAGGCACTGCCTCTTAGCTTATGAGGTTTCATTGTGATTACAACTGCTGTTAAATCACGACCTTCGTTCCACTTGTTTTCTATATATTCTCACCATAGGAGAATTAAACCTTGTACACTTTTCCAAAAATATATAAAAAAATGTTTTGATTGCTTACTGGAAAAAATCAACGTCAAAGTGCAATTGCATGCCCCACAAATTATTTTGTTCAAATGCAACTTTGCCTCCACAACAAAGGAAAGACTAACCTAACTGATCCATATTTCATCTTGCATAGGTGGATTATGCAGTTAACAAAGTGAAAATAAATATTTATTTCCCATTTTTAGATAGACATCTGTCAATTCTTCTATTCTGATTTCAGAAGCATATTTCATATTTGAGGTTGAAGTAACACTAATATGAAATATGTATCAGACGTTCCCAACGAAATGAATAGGCCTTGAATTGCTCATTAAAAGAAGCATATACATACAGGATGTTTGCTAGTTCATATCTGCTACTTGAGTTGATTAGAGAAAAGAACCATGGTAAGCTTGGCTCCAATGATGGTGGAGATCTCGTTCCTTGATAGCTCTTGATAAATACAACTATGGTTATAGTTATATAGACGATGTGAAACTGCACAAGAATTAAAGGCATGCCGCATGGCCTATGATATACTAACTAAACAGCATACACTCTCCATTCATATTACTATCATATAAAAAGTCCTGACATTCCAATTTAAATAGACTTAGGGTCTTGACTGAAGAACGTCAAACCTTAAGGAATTTGATTCTTCAACATACCGTTTCAGTAATAAATAATATATAACATAATAGACATGTTTTCGTATTGTGTGTTTCTGATGCTGATATTCTAGATGTTTTCACTGGCGATGCCCTTCTGGAAGCTGTACAACATGGTAGAATGGAACCGATCTTTTTGGAAGCCCATCACATCCATCTTCTTCATCGTCATCAAACTCGAGCAAATAACTTGCAAATATAAACAAAGCATTTCAATAAGACCCTAGAATAATATATTGAAATTTGAAAGTTGAATAAAAGGTATGTAGAATGCTAAAGCGTGCAAGCTGAAAATATGCAAAAGCACAAATAACTCAACTATTCCTTAAGCTATGCTTGCAGTCTAGGAATAACTACGAATAACCATGTGAAGCTTTGGTAACATTAGAAGGAATAAAGTTTTCCTTTGAGGAAGAAATCAAGTATCTAATAACTGATGGAGATTCAGAGATAAATTATTTTTTTAATATCTTGGAAAATATGTCTTCTATTAACAAGAGACTATTTACAAGAAAGCTGAAATAAAAGCAGAAGGGTATATACAGTTGAGTCTTATAACATCTTCCCCAGTGCTACTAAAGATGAAAAAAAATCAGAATAAGCTAATGCATCTAACTCTTTGGCATCCTTAATGAAAAGATAGTCTTTGGCAGACGGTTGCATAGATACCTCTTCTCACCAAGAGTGACAAAAAGATTGGATTGAACTGACCTTATTGAAAATCTGCACCATAGTTTCAGATGGTAAATAAAGCAGCAGCACAAAGACAATCCCAAATACCCATGCAAGGGATAAAGCACTATGGAATGAGATTCACCAAACAATGTTGCTCGCTAATGAAGCTGGCCATGATACAAAACTGAGTGCTGTTCCTGAACATATTTAGAACAAGTACTAGAAAACTTGCACTCTCATAGAATGTGTTTCAAGGTCTTTGGGCAGCTGCAGTAGAGGCAAAGACCATATGTCAACCCACTTTTAGCAAGACGGGCTTTGGATGGCAGCCTTGGTAAACAACTAGCCAAGCAAAAATATGGAGCTTATAATTGAGGTTGAGAGACCAAACACTCTGCAATCAATGAATCCACCAAGCCTTTGGATCAGAGGAAGTCCATGTAGCATTCAACATAGGTGATAAAGGGTGCTTCTGATGTAGAAAAGGGTAAATTTGTTTGGTGTCATACTGCTGGAGCTGCTTCTCAAATCTCCAACTCCAATTCCATCATAGAGGACCCTGCTTATCCATATTCAACTTACAGTGCTCTTCAGGAGGAATCGGTCCCACAATATCTTTGATAGTTGACTTGTTAGAGGACAACAAGGCGTTTTGATGAACTAACAATGTCCAATCTATCCAGTCCTTTGTCTCAAAATCCCGAAGATCTCACCAAAAGAATATTCCTTTCTTGCTCAACCTATGTGTTTGAAACTTGGGACTCTCATAAATACAATGATATTGATGTAGCCAGGTCCCATCATGCATGGCTCCCAAAGAAGTTCCACCTAACCAAAGGGGAAACAAACTTCCAAGCCTCCCACATGCTCTAACAAATGATTGACCCAAACACCTTAACAAGGTGTGGGGAAGAGATGATATCACATAACTTGAAAGAGCCTCAGATCAACAATAGATTTTGGGAAGATAGGGACTAGTATCGTAGGATAATCCACTGTAGAATGAAACCTTCAAGGTATTTGAATTTTGAATATCCATTTTGTTGCCAAAATCCAACTTTGATTCGCAACATCAATAAGACCGAGGCCACATTCTTCCTTAGGCATAGTACACACCTCCCAATGAACTTGTTACCCCCCAGATTGGGGGTAACCAAGGAAATCATGTCTTGAGGCCCAAAGGTAGCAAACATGGAGTGTTGAGAGCCAAATCGACTAGCACGATCCCACAAGGCCCCTCCTATTCATTGATGCATCACCATACATCACCAGCAGCAGAGCAACATCCATCACATCGGCCTGGCCCCAAAGGACAACAGGTCTTGCTTCATGAGTTAATAAGTCTAGTATCATGGTAAGTGTCACTTAAATAATTGAATCATTTGAATATGTTGCAAAGAATCCTTTCTTGATTACAACGTTTGCTTGGAAATTATACTCTTTGCCTTATTTAACCTTGGTGGGTGTCATCACGTCCTAGTAAGTTGGTCATCCTCGGGAATGGGGTGTGTTATCCCCTACCCTAGGGGTAACTAAGGAGATCACGTCTCGATGCCCACAGGTCCTAGACATGGAATACCGAGAGCCGAACGACTTGAGCATGGCCCTGGAGGCCCCCTCTTTTCTTCAGTGCAGTCCCTTTATCAACAGCAACAATATCCATCCCACCAGCCTGATCATGAAGTAGCAGTAAGTCTTGCTCCATAAGGTAATGAGTCTGGGTATCATGGTATGTGTCACTCTGATTCTTGAAGCACTTGAATATGTTGCATTGAATTCTCCTTCATTTCATATAACTTGAAAGAACCTCAAATCAAGGTGTGGGGAAGAGATGATATCACATAACTTGAAAGAGCCTCAGATCAACAATAGATTTTGGGAAGATAGGAACTAGTATCGTAGGATAATCTACTGTAGAATGAAACCTTCAAGGTATTTGAATTTTGAATATCCATTTTGTTGCCAAAATCCAACTTTGATTCGCAACATCAATAAGACCGAGGCCACATTCTTCCTTAGGCATAGTACACACCTCCCAATGTTTTTGTTACCCCCCACCCCAGATTGGGGGTAACAAAGGAGATCATGTCTCGAGGCCCAAAGGTAGCAGACATGGAGTGTCGAGAGCCAAATTGGCTAGCACGGTCCCACAAGGCCCCTCCTATTCATTGATGCATCACCATACATCACCAGCAGCAGAGCAGCATCCATCACATCGGCCTGGCCCCAGAGGACAATGGGTCTTGCCTCATGAGTTAATAAGTCTAGTATCATGGTAAGTGTCACTTTAATAATTGAAACATTTGAATATGTTGCAAAGAATCATTTCTTGATTACAACGTTTGCTTGGAAATTATACTCTTTGCCCTATTTAACCTCGGTGGGTGTCATCACGTCCTAGTAAGTTGGTCATCCTCGAGAATGGGGTGTGTTATCCCCTACCCTAGGGATAACTAAGGAGATCACATCTCGATGCCCACAGGTCCTAGACATGGAGTATCGAGAGCCAAACGACTTGAGCATGGCCCCTCTTTTCTTCAGTGCAGTCCCTTTATCAACAACAACAATATCCATCCCACCAGCCTGATCCTGAAGTAGCAGTAAGTCTTGCTGCATAAGGTAATGAGTTTGGGTATCATTGTATGTGTCACTCTGATTCTTGAAGCACTTGAATATGTTGCATTGAATTCTCCTTCATTTCATAACGTTTGCTTGGAAATTATGCTCTTTGACTTGTTCATACCCAGAAGGGTAGCATGGTGCCTTAGTAAGTTGATCTCCCTTTAGGATGGGTTGCCACTGGGTGGGTCTGTGAAAGGTCATCGTATGTTCCCTCCATACTTACCACTTTCCATCTTTATTCCTCTCATCTTCCCCTACCTTTGTTTGGGCATTAGGTTGGCCACGCTAGGAAGGGTTGTACCTTGCCTTGTGGGAAGAAGGGGTTGAAGGCCCAGAGGGTAAAAGTAGCTAGAAAGAGTTGAAAGCCCACATTGAAACCTTAGAGATGCTTCGCCTAGGGATCCCTGAGAAAGCAGTGAAAAGCTTCTCAGTAAGGAAAGGGGACCCATAAGATACATAAACACTCAAGGTACTAGTTGGTGGATAGGAGGTCTCATCACGAGCCAACCTATTATGACCATGGGCATGTAGCGGTATGACACTACCACCTATCTGGTCACCAAACCAAGGTAGTGGCTCTTGGTAGAATAGCCAAGAGAAAGGGGGTCTCATCATGAGCCAACCTTCTCATCTCCATGAAATGTTTGTGGGTAACACTGCCACCTCTGGTCATCAAGCCAGGGTAGTGTCCCCAACTTTTCCCTTGAAGCACAAAGCAAAAGAGAACTGAAGAAATAAAGGCAATAAATGGGCCCAGAAACAATGGCATCTATAACAAGGTGCAACTCTCCCTCTACAAAGGCACCCACAGGTAAGACTTACATCTCCCTGTTATCACTGCACCCCATGCCCAAGCGCTTACCCCACGCCACCTCATGCACTTACATGACCTGGATTAGCTCACCTGGGAAGCACCCCAAACTTAAGGAGGATTAGCCCAATAGGACACCCTGAGACCTTCTCCAAACCTAACTTGTTAAATTGCATAACGTCTTTGAGCATTTGTCTAGGTAAGGGGGGGGGGGTTTGATGCACATGTTTGGATAATTTAATTATTGGATATGATTTACATGTTATGATCCCTGTGACTTATGAACCCGGGAGGGCATACTTGTTGTCGCTGCAGGACCTTGCCCAGTGAACAGGTACATGTGGGGGAATGATTAGCTCCGACCTTCATGGGGCTAAGAGCCCATAGATGGATGTTGTGACCCCAACTAGGGGCAAGAAGACATCGGAGATTTGCACCAGGAAGAAAGAAGGACGTTGCCCTTGGAGACACCTTGGCAGACCTAGACCCAGGGGGTTCTTGCTCTTCCACCGAGACATTGACCTTTGAGAGCCCCTAACGTCACCATCATGACCTTAGACGTCATCCAGAGCTACGGTTTGCATTTTGAGGGAAGTTGTGAGCTAGTTGGTACATGTGGGCATCATCCAGGGCCTCTGGAGGTCAAACGTTCAGCATCTAGAGCCCAACGTCCCACCTTGGGGGCTCAACGTCACCCTAGAAGGGCATGACATCACCCTTGAAAATGATTTTAGATGTTAATTAGTTTTATTTATGTAAAAACTGGATTTTGATGTAAATTGGCCAGGTCGACCTTTTATTTGACCTAAACCTAATTGAAGGTCAAAGTTTTGTATAAGTAGAGATAAAATACTCTCATTTTTTCATCATCACACATCACACACTAAGTGTGGACTGAAATTTGCGCTCTCTTTAAGGGCTAGTGGCTGAAATAACTAGTGCACATCTTCTTGGGGAGGGAGGCTCTTTATGGTGTATCTTGGCTATTTTTCATGGTGGAAGATCTTCATCTAGGGTTTGGTTTGATTATACTTAGTTAAGTAAGTAGAAAATATGCAATTTTGTTTATGTGATAAATGTTTGTGGTAAACTTTACTTATTTCATGTTAAAGATTATGAAATTGCTTGCTTAAACCCTAGGAGAGAAACAACAAGGTGTTTCTTTCTCTCTCTATTTCTTCTAGTTGTTTAAATTTCTCAAGTATATCTTGTTTAGAAGTGATTACTAGAGCCCTAATTTGCTAGCACTCTAGTAACTACATTCTATTTGCTTATTACATATTATCTTTTCAATTAGTCTAAGGAAGGAAGGTTTACTAGGGCCTAAAAGTGCTTATTCTCTAGTAAATTTATCTCCAAGATTTGGATGTTTGAGGCCTTGAAATGCCAACTCCTCTTGCATCCACCTCTTTTCCTTTGGAAAGTATTATCATTGTTATTTTCTCCAAGTTGTGTTGATGCTATTGTTGACTCCTTAAGCCCAAAAGGGCACTTGTCCACCTACTTTAGTGAATGATTGATCAAACAAACACTCAAACTCTCTTCCTTGAAACTTTTACTAACTTCTACTAACCCTAAACTAGACTAACTCATTAATATACTTGTTGTTGTTACAAAAGATTGCTACAGTCATCTAACTGCAGCAAATTTTCTGCATAATCGACATTTAATGCTAGCTAGACATTGCAGAAAGTGTTTGTGACAATTGATTATCATTTTGACTAGTTAAAGCTACATTTTTATTGTCTTTTCAAGCAATTCCAAGGCTTATTTCTTGTAGCTGTTATAAAATACTTATTGTTGTTGTAATCTTTCTTATTGCTGCAATTTTATATCAGCCAGCTTATATTTCAAAGGTTCATGATCTTATGAAGCACTAACATCATTTTGTATTTGAAAGTTGCCATATTTTTCCTTTGTTGTCTTGTTCTGGGTAGGTACACTTCATCTTTACTTTTGCTTCATCGCTATAAGACATAAAGAACATTTGACTTGAGTGGCCAGTGAGAGGGGGGTATTCTTGCATCCTTGCCTTAGTTTCATCAGCCCTTTAGGTCACTAGGGACGTCTCCCCTGGGGTAATATTGTTATACTCCTAAACAGAAAGGGGTTTCCTATTAAGGTGACAGTGATAGGTCACCCCCTTGGTACGCCAATCTTGCTTTACTTACCTTGGGCTTTGGGCAAGTACAGATTGTGCGATAACAGTGTGCTACTGGGGGGTTCCTTGAAGAATCATCGTACCATTCTTGATCATACTTATTGTTATCCACCAAGTTGCACTAGAATAGACTTCCAACGAGCCGCCAAAGATTGAACATTTTCATGTTCAAAATTCAGAGTTCAGAAGTTCAGCCAGTCATTAAGACCAACATTCTTCACATTTTCCATAAAAAATTGTAATAAGAGATGTTGCATGATGAACTTGTAAAAGGTCTTAGCCACCTTCTGTTTAGGCATGAGTTGTTATTCTTGAGTGTTTTTTTTAATTATTTAATTATATTTTGCCATTTTCAGGCACTTTATAATTTATGAGTCTTTTCACTCAATCCCTCCAGAGCTGGAGTATATACTCATGGTTAGGCCTTAGCATGGATCTAAGCCTAGTGTCTAATGTATATTACCATGCTAAACATACTCCTAGAGTTTTATGGAAATGTGCTAAGTCCCCCTTAGGATTTTTTATTTTTTTCAGTTAATTAAAAATTTTCCGCAAAACGAGAATTTTTAATTATAAAATAAAGATGTATTTAAAAAGTGGTACTAGGGGACTTGATATGCCTTGGGGGTTCTCATTTTTGGACCTAGAGCACCCATATTACCTAAGTACCCACTTGGTTGAGTAAAATTAGTGATTTTAATCACTTAAAATCAATTTTACTAAAAAACCCAAAAAAGTCAAATAAAATCATAAAAAATCAGCAAATGCTAAAATTTGGGAAAAATGTGGGGACGTGTTTTGAGCAAATAAAGCCTCAAAAGGCGAGGTGGCAGTCATAAGAGACAAGTTTGAGTTGATTGAGGTTGATTGGATGAGTTGTAAGCAAGATATGAACATGTGCTCAAAAGGAAGTGCACCCCTCTTCAGGAGGTGGTGCATCTTAGAGTGGGTTGCCTACCTTTTTGAGAGGTGGCGCCCCTCCCACCTTCCTCCTTCACACTTGTCTCACTTTGGTTCAATAAAGAAGATGTGGCATCCATCTCCAACCACTTGGCTACTCTCCCTCTCACACTTGGTGCACCCTCTTCTCCAAGTGGTGCGCCCTCCCTCATGGGCATCTTCACCCATTTGCTATTTAAACAAGCATTCACCCATTGCAATCTAGTTGGAATTTAGGGATTGTTGCTTGTAGTTGTATACTATTGTAACACTTTTCATTTCGAATAAAGAGACTTTGGAGGTCAAGAAGGTGTGTTATACATGTGTGTGGATGCTTGATGTCAATTTGTGTTTAATCTATGAGGTAATATTTGCCTAATTTCTTCTTTGGATTTGTTATCTTGGCCTTTGAATGGATGCTATCATCTAGTAGGATAGAATTTATCCA
>JZKD02S0235011.1:0-15587 GCA_000966675.3 Picea glauca
CACCCTACAACATATTATAAGTAATAATATAGTTATAAATAACCTATTAATATTATTATAAATATTGGGATATTGAAATGTAACATTTTAAGTAAAAGTCCTCTATTACTTATAAATATTTTTAGTCCACTTGAGAATCTATAAAACTCTAAGTAATAATATAGTTATAAATAACCTATTAATATTATTATAAATATTAGGATATTGAAATGTAACATTTTAAGTAAAAGTCTTGTATTACTTATAAATATTTCTAGTTTCATGTAAATGTTACCATGGAATCTATAAAACTCCTGCACCTACCTCATATTATAAGTAATAATATAGTTATAAATAACCTATTAATATGATTATCAATATTGGGATATTAAAATGTAATGTTTTAGGTAAAATTCTTCTATTTTTTTAATTACTAAATGTACACTTTTTCTATTATCTATTATGATTCCCAATGACAATGATAAAATATCTACAAGGAAGGTGACTCCTTATTTCGCATCACCGGTCTTCCTCCTTTCGGCTGTTTACCTTCACAAATCGTAACCACAACTTGACTGGTAACAAAAGCGCATGCGTTGATGAGTTTAATGATGTTGTGATCTCATTTAATCAGAAGGTTGCATCCTTAGTAGAGACTTTTAATCCCATGCTTCCTAGTCTTAAAATGGCTTATATTGACATATATGATAAGATGCTTGACATGATGAAGAATCCCAGTAAATATGTTAATGTTCTCTCTCTTTCTGATTAAGCTTCAATGCATTTATTTTCAGAGCATTTTAACTGTTTTAATCTGTCGAAGGATTTGAGGAAGTGAGGAGAGGTTGTTGCGGAACATGTTGGGTGGAGACAACTATTCTTTGCAACCCCAAGATGAGGATCTGCCCCCATTCATCAAAATACTTATTTTGGGATTCTTTCCATCCAACACGCAAATATCCTCGGCCATGACATATTCTCACAGTGATTTTCGAGTCATATCTAGCACTACATATATGAACAATTCATGCAAAAGCAGAAATTGTTGTGCATAAGTAAATACTAAATAAGATTTCCATTGATAATGGTGGAAACAATTACAAAACATAGATCAATTAATCTCAATAACAGTGAAGCCACAAGGGCACATACCAAGTGATTCTACGCTCACATAATCTATTATATTAATTTGATAAATTGCTTACAATTATATAGGCTAGGATAGCCCCTAACAGTCTCCTGAATATGTGGATGTCAAAACCACTTCAACACAAATCTTGCATACAATTTTAACCATTTGCTAACTATGTCATTTTTCCATTGTTATATAACACTCCCCCTTAATGGAGAAATGGATTTAATACAATAAAAATGCATAACATGCCTGCTAGTCTTAGTCTCAACTAGGGTTACAAAACATTACAAAGGACAATTCAAACAAAAGCTTAAAATTCATTTCAACTCCATGTATGAGTGAGTTTTTCTCTTCCTCCTTTTCCAGTTTCTGAAGCCTCTATGCATTTTCAATTTAGGTCTACCTCTTTTGCTGAAAATTCCATGTTTCAACTTCTTATGCTTAATTTTCTTGTTGGAGTTTGTCATCAATCTGAAAATTATTTTAGATTGTCCATGCTTGTCCTCTTCAACTTTTTCTTCGAAATTTTTTTTGTATGTGAATTGTTGCCACACGTCATTCTCTATTGTTTTCTCTTCACCATTGAGCTTTTGATCATCAATTTGTTGCAACATGAGTATATAATAGAATTTGATTTCTTCAAGGCTCCACTTCATAAAAATTTCTTCAATTTTAGCATCATCTTCTCCAATATCCATTGATTTTTCATCCTAAATTGTGTAATGTCCTCGGCCTTCATCCCACTGGCTAGGAAAACGCTACTGTGAGGAACAACATCATTCTCATACTTAATTAATAACATGCATTTAAGTCATATTAAACACATTTAACTTAGAGTAAGCACAAGATTAATGCTAACATAAATAATCCCTTTCATTAACGATAATTCATTTGCACAACATAATACATGATACATATAAGCATCACAAGCATGAAAAACATAATATTAAGCATAAGCTGATATTTATCTTTGAAACTGTGGTAATTCCACCAATCACGTGCAGGCCTTCCATGAACCTCCTAGCCTTAGACCATGCTACTCATCATGCTCAGTAGTGGGTCACCCTTGAGATTGGACTAAGCTCCACCCAAGGCAAGGAATCCTAGTCTAGGATAAGGTTGCAGGGAAAACTGCACAGAATAACTGGAAGGATTCTTCCCAGGATGTTTATGCCCACTACTCACAGACTCTCATTCCCCACATGTTTGTTCCGCCCGGGAGTATACACCTTCACAAGCACAATCCATCAGTGCTTCACCTCCCTCTCTAGGTCTCGGCAACAGGCTAGATCAAGAAGTGTTAGAGCTCTGTAGCTGGTGATGGACTCTCTCTGGAAGAATACCACTTCCTAGTAGACTCCTTCACCTGGAAATAACTTCTCACAAGCCTAACAGACTGCCTCTTCAAGTAAGGGCCTTAAAACCCAGTTTTTTAGCCCCTTCTAACTCAATTCCCGCACGGTGAGGATAACCACAACACAACCCCACTCAGGAAAACAAAAAACAACAACCTACAGACAGATCGGGTACAAATTCATCTCTGCAATGGTAGATAGACTAAGTTCTGGAACTCACAATTTGACTTTCCCCTCCTAACCAGTTCTCTCAACGATGCATAGGTATGTCAAGGGTAGACGTAGACCAATAATGGAATCAAACAGATGATGTTTTGGTATTCAGGAAGATGTCTCAGTTTTCTAGTTCTCAGAGTTGCGTGCGGGTATCCGAAATCAGACGCAAAGGATGATGGAATGAGGAGTGACCCCCTCCGCAACTGACTTCTGCATTTTTTTAAATGCATGTGCTTAGGTTGACACATGCACTCCATCAGCATGCGTTCCTCTCCAGGAACTTAGGACACTACATATATTTCACATGGATTTTGGAATAATATTAAAATATTATTCCCAAGGACCTAAGCCCCTAGGCTCGACACTTAGCCTCTCTTTCCAACCTTCCAACCCCCAATCCCTTACCCAATCTATGGAATCTTAGTCCCCCATCACTCATTCATCATGGTCGGTCTGCACGTAGCGGTGTTTGTATTTTTACTAATGTTCTGCATGATTACATATACAAAAGTAGGCTCCTGTCCTTAACACTTAGGCTCTCCATCTTAATAACACATAAGCCCGCCAACTTATATAAACTTGGCTCACAAGCCTATGAAACATAATTACAATTCATAATGCAATATTTATACTTCATAGACATGATTTACAACAGGTCTTGACCTTGGGGACATTACAATCTGCTCCCCTTATTTTGCACTGTCCTTAGTGCAATTTTACACTACATCTACAAGATTTTCAAAATTTTCAAAAAGATGTGAGTACTCTACCCGCATAACATATTCATGCTCCCATGTCACGTCCTTAGGGCCATACTAGGTCCACTGGACCTTTACAAGCCCTTTAGCTCGATTATAGAGATGTTTGTTTTTCCTGTCCAATATGCGCACATGATGCATTTGCAGGACACCTTCTTGTTCCACCTAAATCACATTCCAATCGATAACATCATTAGCAATTGGTATATATTTCTTAAGAAATGAAACATGAAACATATTATGTACATTCATAGATGCAAGTAATGCAAGCATATATGCAACTGGCCCAATACTTTCTAGGATTTCAAATGGCCCACAAAATCTGGCTGCCAACTTGGTGCAACTTCCTAGCTTCAGAGAACTCCTGTTAGCTTTCACTTTCAAGAAAACATGATCAACCATTTGGTCCTCCATCTCCTTTAGAAACTATAGCCCAACTACTGCTCTATTAGCTGGATTATCCCAACTCATTGGAGTGTTGCACTTTCTTCCATAAAGTGCTTCAAATAGGCTCATATTCAACAATGCATGATACCCATTGTTGTAGGCGAATTCTACCAAGTGCAGGTAGTCTTCCCATATTGATGGTTTTCCCATAACATACATTCTCAGTATGTCTTCTATTACTCTGTTCACCCTCTCTGTCTGTCCATCGGACTCAGGATGATAAGTTGTACTAAAGTTCAGATTCATTCTGAATCCTTTGAAAAATTCTTTCTAGAAATTCAAGGTGAATTTTGAGTCTCTATCTGACACAATTGTTTTAGGAATTCCGTGCAATCGTGCCACTTCCTTTATGAAAATATCAACAACATCTGTTGCCTTGTGAGTAGTTTTCAGTGGAATAAAATGGGTAGCTTTTGTAATCTTGTCCGCCACCACCATGATCGAATCATGCAACTTTCTTGTTATGGGCAATCCTGTAATAAAATCCATTGTCACCACTTCCCACTTCCACTCAAGAATGGGTAAAGGTTGCAACAACCCTGCTGGGTGCCTATGCTCGGCTTTAAATTTTTGGCACTCCATACATCTGGCGATGTATTCAACGATCTCTCTCTTCATACCCAACCAAAAGTAATGGCTCTTGACCGCTGCTACTATTTTCTAATATCCAGGGTTCCCTGCATAAGGCACATTGTGAATCTCCTACAAAATCATCTGTTTCAATCACTGGACATTGGGTACAAAAATTTTGTTCTTGTACAACAGTATTCCATCGGTTTCCAATTTACAAATTTCCATCTTTTGTGGCATCTTATCCTGTTGTATCTTGGCTACCAATTCTATGTACTGTAGATCTACATTTGCAGCCTCTAGAATTCTTCTTTTAATATCAGTCTGATACATGCTAATGGTTGTATCATGTAATTCATGCACCCTCCTGCTAAGTGCATCAACCACTTTATTCTCCTTTCCTTTGATATGCTTGATCTCAAAGTTGTACTCACACAGAAATTCTAGCCACCTACTTTGTATAGTGTTTAAGGTTGGTTGATTAAACAAATATTTCAGACTGATATGGTCTGTTCTGAGTTCAAACCTCCTTCCCATGAGGTAATGCCGCCATTTCCTCATAGCGTGAATGATTGTTGCCAACTCCAAATCGTGAGTGGTATAATTCTTTTCGTGCTCTTTCAGCTTCCTGGACTCATAACATATTACAAATCCATTTTGACTGAGAACTCCTCCCAACCATTCTTTACACGCATCTGTGCACACCATGAAATCCACATTTAGATCTACAATATTCAATATTGGAGCAGTGGTTAACAGCTGCTTCAATCGCTAGAAACTTTTCTCACACTCTTTAGTCCATTGAAACTTTTCCTCCTTCCTTTGCAAGGAAGTGATAGGGTGAGCTATCTTTGAGAACCCTACAATAAACCTTCTATAATATCCCGCTAGACCCATAAAATATCTAACTTCTGCCACATTCCTTGGCACTGACCATTCTCTGATGGCCTCAACCTTCTCAGGATCCATGACGATCCCTTCTTCTTAAATAATGTGCCCCAAGTAATGGATCTACCTTTGATAAAACGAGCACTTGCTCAACTTGGCATACAATTGTTGTTCTCTCAACACTTGCAGCACCATCCTCAGGTGTTGTTCATGCTCTTCCTCTGACTTGGAATACACCAAAATGTCATCTAGGAAGACTATGACAAACTTGTCTAGATAGTCCTTGAATACACCATTCATCAACCACATAAAAATAGTAGGTGCATTCGACAGCCGAAACGGTACCACTGTGAACTCGTAATGACCATACCTTGTTGTAAAGGCAGTCTTGTTGATGTCTTCATCCTTTATTCTTACCTGGTGATATCCCGATCTAAGATCTATCTTCTAAAATTTTTTCGCACCTTTCAACTAATCGAAAAGATTGTTGATCCTTGACAGAGGATACTTGTTCTTGACAATTACTTTGTTCAACTGTCTGAAATCAATGCACAACCTCAACATTCCATCCTTCTTCTTCACGAATAGGACCGGGGTACCCCAAGGTGACATGCTTAGACTAATGTACCCCTTCTTTAGAATCTCTTCAAGCTGCAATTGCAACTCTTTCATCTCTAGCGTACTCATTCTATAAGGAGCTTTCCACACTGGAGCTGCTCCAGGCTTTGAATTTATAGAGAAATCGATATCTCTCTTCGGAGGTAGTCTGGGTACTTCCTGAAATACGTCTTCAAACTCTGTTAGTACCGCATGGTCTCCAATATTTCAGACTTCATATTTGAATGCTTCCTCCACATGGGATGCAAACAATTGACAACCTTTCATGTAGCACTTTTTCAACTGCATTGCTGAGATTTCTCTAACAACCATAGCTATGGGAATTCCTTGGACTATTTTCCGATTCCCCTCCTCATCCAGGCATGTAAATTCCTTGTTACAATAGTCCAGGAGGGCATGGTGCTGTTCCAACCAGTCCATCCCAATTAAACAATCATAAGAGACTAAAGGAAAAATATTCAATTCAGCCTTCATGCTCAATCCCTTCATGTCCACCGGACAAGACTTAACCAACTTAGTGACTTTCCTCTTGGTTCCTATAGACAACTGCACTAACCAAAAATTTTCATTGTTTCTTCTTGATAAATGCAAACTTTCCACCACCCTAGGATCTACATAACTATGGCTAGCCCCTGAATCAATTAAAATAAAGAATGTTTGGTTGTTAATCATACCTTCCACTTCAATCATGTGCGACTGGAATTCATCTTGCTTGTTTTCCAGGGCTGCATAGATCATTGGCATTCTACTGCCCATGTCCTCCACTGTTTTAGCTTGTTGAACATTATGGACAACTCTTGCTTTGCCATTTTTATGGGGACAATCTTTGTACTTGTGGTTCTCTTTACAACCCCAACACTGAATGGGTGTCTGTCTCAGCCTTTGTTCCCCCACTTCAGCCATTCTTGACTCTCTAAACGATGGATGTCCTTGAGGACTATTTATGAAAAGGTAAAATAAGTTAGGAAAGAAGGAAAATGGGCAATAATTAGAAATCAAAAAGCTATTGTTAGGGTTAGAGACAAGAAGGATATTAATAAATATGAATTTGGGACACTCAGGATCCTTTTTTGGAATTTTCGTGGCTTTCCATGGCACAAAGGTCCTATGATAAGTTGGATCCCAAGTGATATTGATATTATCTGTCTAGTTGAAACTTGAGAGAATGAGGAGTATAAGGTCCCTAAAATGGAAGTATTTTTCGTATGGTCGACATGGAAAAAAAATCCCACCATAGAGGGATAGGAGGCATAGCTTTTTATATTAGAAAGAGAATTTTTCCTCACATTCAACTTCATAAGATTGGCCCTCTTTATCACTACATTTGGATATAAATTTTAGACACCAATGCTAAGATGTATAGAGCAATTTTCTATTTTGCACTTATTAATTCTAGTTTTTATAACAAAAACAATCTAGATAAAAATTGTCTCTATAATAATTTAGAACAAGATATTTAGAGTTTGAAAAATGAAGGGAATATCCTCCTGCTAGGAGACATTAACGCTAGGATTGCAACCAAACAAGCTACTCTTTTAAGTAATGAATCCAACCATAATCCATTATGCCTAGATGAGGACCTTGTTTTATCTAGTAGCTACAAAAGAAGCTCTGAAGACCTAATTGAGAATTTCTTTGGTACTGAGTTGGTCAAGCTCTACAGTTCTCAAGAACTAATAATTTGCAATGGATTAATGAAGTGGACAAAATCCAACCAGATGAATTTTATTCATGGGCTAGGTGGTAGTTTTGTATATTATGTGATATCTGATATTCACGTTTCCAACCAAATAGCAACTTTTGACATTTTAAATAACCATGAGCCCAAATCTGATCATAAACCTTTAATATTAACTCTAAACTTTTCCATGCATAGGAGCGCCATTGAAGAGAATTATGATACTCAAAGGAATTTGCACTTTGACAAAATTAAGTTGACATTTTCTTAAAGGATTTAAATAGTAAATTAAATCTCTTAACTTATAAGAAAAACATTGAAGAACTCTATCATAATTTTACAACTACCCTTTCCACTTCTATTAACAAGTTCTCTTTCGAGGTGTCCTATAAAAATAATAATAGAACGACCAACCTTTGGTATGATAAAGAATGTAAAATTTCTAGGAAATCCATTAGGGATGCTTCTAATGAGTCCTTAAAACTCGATAAGATCAATACGTACAAAGACGTAAATAAAAGGAAAAAAAATGTAGTATATCAATAAAATGCAAGAGCAACTTTCACAACTGTATAAGATGGATCCTAATAAGTTTTGGAGCCAAATTCTAAAATGCAATACTAAAGAAAATAATAGGATTCCCTTAAGGGACTGAAATTCCTACCTTAAAAGTCTTTACAAGTTCCCTAATGCCATGGACACCATTCTTATTGTCCCTACAGAGGAAGATTTTTTTTTTTTAGATGACATAGAGTTTGGGGTTAAGCGGCATGCAAATGGGAAAGCTAAATACATTGAAGGCTACCAAGCTGAAATTTTTAAAATCGGAGGGCCAATCCTTATCCCTCACATACACAAGCTTTTCAATTTAGATGTAAAGCAAGACTTCCCTAAACCCTGGACGCAAAGCCTCATTGTTCCTATTTTTAAAAATGGGGATAGAAACATTCCCTCTAATTATAGGACCATTATGATTAGCCTAATTTTAGCCAAGATTTATGGAATTATTTTGGAAAATATGATTAGCCTTTGGCTAGAAAGTCATAGTAAAATAGCTAAAGGTGAGACCGGGTTTAGGAGATATCATTCAACTATGGACCATCTTGTAACCTTTAGGATCATTACAGAGGATTTTTGAAATACTAAAACCAATCTATTTTGTTGACTTTAGAAAACATTTTGACATGGTTCCTAGGAAAAACCTTTGGAATAGGTTGGAAGAGATAAAAGTGCCTTGCGAGTTGAGGGTTGCTGCTCTCATGGATGAAGACCCTGATGATGAACAGGCTCATGATGGTGAAGTTGATGAACAAACTCACCCAACTCCCAACTCTTGCAGACTCATGAAAGACCACCTCCCCTTGATATTTGAGATGAGAAAGGACGTTCCAGAGCAACAACACCACCAGAGCATATTCAACAAGCGTTTATAGGTCTTGCATGACTCCTTGTAAAGTGATATTAAGAAGATTTGATGCCCAACTTGCTTCCAACCTTTCATCTTCCGAATTCATCAATATCGATGCCCGGGTTCACCCCATGTCTAGCACTTTCATAGGTTTGTTCTCTAGTTTAATGACTGAGTTTTTGCAATTTTTGCATACCACATTTGAGACTTTCGCATTAATAGAAGTAAACCTCTTTTCATCTCTCTGTAAAAACTGTGATAAAACACTCAGGCATGGAGTATCCAGTCAAGGGTTGTGATTCTATTGTAATATAAGTTTGACTACAGTGGTAGCATGGCCAATTTTAGTCATCTTCCTTGTTATATTATTCCCTCTCACAATGAATGACTCGGGCATGGAGGATTCAGTCGAGTTGTTGTAGTTGCATGATAATGTAGGTTTGATTATTATGTTGTTGTGACTATGTTGCTTGGACATATTTGAGTGTCTGATGCTTAATCTCAATACTGCTCTTGAGTCTGATTTTTTCTTCACCAAGCTGCTTGAAAGACAAATGCCCACAACAGTCTTGTTCACCCCTCTCACTAATTCTTCCCTATGATCACACTTAAAATAAATTCACTCACTGAAGTTAATGTGACCATGACTTCCCTGTGCATTTCTTGTTCAGTTATGTGTTGAAATCATTCTTGTACTGAGTTTTCTCCATTTTGAGCTCCACTCATATAAATCAAACATCCACCAAACACTCTGATGTGTACTGGCATTATCCTCCCAAAATCTGAGGGTGAATCTAAGTGCTAACATTCATGGCATCATTGCCAGGGAACGAGTTGAAGACATTTTCGTGTGTAAGAACGACAAAGAAATTCTAATTCTGAAGGTGCATCATATATAAGTACCATTGAATATTGCAAATTGCACCTAGTGACTCCACAACTTCAGTTGTGGCTCCAAAAGGAAGACACATGAGGTCTACTCCAAAAATGCCTCTAACGACACCTGAAGATGACCCAGATAAAATGATCAGAAAGGAAAGCTTTCTAAATAAGGATTTTAGATGTTTTCCCACATTGAAAATCTCCTTGGGAGAATGATAATGACCAGATCTGGTATTTGATGGTGAAAAAAGACTAGGCACTTTCAGAATTCATACCATTCACCTATCGACTCCATGTTTAAAGAGTCTAGTGGAAAATCCACAGTTTTAAGAAGTCATATTTTCATATGGAAGCCATTTTGGCTCGAAGGTTTGATCCTTTTAATTTCCCTATTGTTCCTGGTTTTCCAAATGTTGTGCCTACCATAGATGAGTGGGATGATATTTTGCCTAGATTTAAAGAACAAATAGATGACAACCCTGGAGAGCATCTCCTTGATTTTCATGAACTCATGAATCAGTGGGAAATACATCATGACAATGTATTGATGAATATGTTGATATTCTCATTAGATGGATATTCTCGTGAGTGGTATCACTCCTTGGCCCCTGCTATCATCTTCTCCCTGTGAGAATTTCATGTAGTTTTCAATAGGCATTGCCAATAGTATTATTCCTTTGAGTTAATTTGTCATAACTATTGTGAGGAGTATGGAGATGGTGTTTAGGATATAGTTCATTCTTGCGAAATATGTGAGAATGAAGGCTATACCTTGGATCATTCAACAAAAATGGTAAAATCACTTTCTGCAAGAATAGAGGAATTGAACACAGATTTTTCTTAACAGCCTTATGAAGAAAATGCAGAGGATGTTACAGTCCTTGAAATATATTTTTTTGGTAGCCCTGCTTATGATGGAGAAGTGATTTCAAATACTGACCATGAACAACCATCTTTTGATGAATATCCCAGTGCAGATGAAGAAGAGAAGAGATTTTCCATGGTTCATGTTTATGATGATTATGAATTTGATCCTGGTGAGAGCCATGAAGGAGAAAAGGAGAAGCTAAATTTGCAGCTCGTCTCCTATCTGGAGCATGTAAATGAGAATATATCACCTGGGATTATTCAACCTGCATCAGTTCTCCACCCACCTATACACTCCGAGAACATCAAACGACGGGAGAGAAACAATGAAGGACATGAGATAATTTATTACCAGTTGAGCTTTCCTGATTATAAATTTTGTGACCCTGTGGGGTTATATATGGAGTTGTGTTTTCAAAAATAATTGGAGCCTACACAATTATTTGTCTTATCATCATTTGGGGTTATTGTCAGTGCTCCAAGACATGTTTTCTTTATGATATCATACTTCATTTACCTTTCTTGGATTACTTGTAGTGAAGAAAATAAACATATGACTACACAACCTCGGTGGCTATGGTGGAAGTTTTCTTTCGCCTAGCGCATTGTAAAAACCATTTCTCCTAAGACTGTACATAAATAAGATCCTTATGGATCCCATGTGTTTGTTCTCATTTTTGAGTAGAATAGTTTACATATTTCCTTGTTTCCTTTAGCGAATGTTTTGAACTAGACCCCATAGCGCAACAACATAAGGAACTAGAATTGCGCATTCTTGGTAGCTCACAGGGAGCATGCCATCCCCCATGGAGCCAAATGTTATCACATGAAGTTGTCAAGGGACTTAGGTGTGTGTAAAAAATGATTGAGTTTGTATCCTTTCCCTACATCTCTCTCTTTCTTTCACAAGCCATGTCTTTAAGTTTTTCCTCTTCTATTGGAAAATTCATTTTTTGTTTGCCCCTTTTTGTTTAAGCGACCTGTTTTCCCTTGCTGTATTACCTAAAAAAAATTCGTCCCAAAGCCTTTCTATTTTCTTTCAAGGATGAAAACTCATCTCTTTTTCCTTCTATTTTCCCAAGCCCACATCCCGTCTCCCAAGTCTTTGTTTACATAGGCTGCAGCCATGAGCACAAAGCACAGCACTCAAAGCAGTATGTTATGGACTCAAATCAACCAAGCAGGCAAGTTCATTTTTCAACGGTGGGAATTTCATGTGAAGTTCAAATTAGTGGCTCGAGGGAATTCAAAAACTTGAAGTTGTGCAAAGTATAGTGCCAGAGCAAAAGTCGGAAGTCCCAAAGCCCGAAGTGATCATGAGTTGTAGATATTAAAGGGGGATAGGTGGAAACCGATCCGAGGGTTTGCGAAAATGTGCTTCGGGAGATTTGAAGTGAGAAGTGTGAAAATTTCCCAAAGATTCGAAATGTGGACTCCCGAAGTAATCTGAACCATCCAGGCCAAAGGGAGATTTGGAGGAAAATCCTTGCTTCGGAGTTCAGTGCTCTGGAGAATCGTGGAAGTCAAGTATTGAAAATTCCAAAAGCATCGAAGTGTCGAAGTCCCAAAGCACCGAAGTGTCAAAGTCCCGAAGCACCGAAGTGCCAAAGTCCCAAAGTGATAAAGTCCCAAAATTTTGAAGTGTCGAACTCCTGAAGAGCTAAATATCAGACTCCTGAAGAATTTATGGACCGTTGATCTCAAAATCAACAGAAGTCATTGATCTTGGCAGCAGTACCTTCGGAAAATCTGAAGAGCCAAAGTCCCCAAATCAAATATGAGCCATCAAAAGTTAGGAACACGTGGGGGGAAGATCCATCACTTCATAATTTGACACTCTGAAATATTGTGGCAGTCAAGCATTCAAAAAAGATGAAGTGCCGAAACCCTGAGGTGTCGAAGGCCCGAAGTGAATCTGGACCGTCGATCTATGGGGGTCCACACGTCATCAAATCAAGCATTTTGGGAATTTTACTTCCAAGGATTGCATGAGTTGTGAATCGAAAATTCCCAAAGGGATGAAGCCCAAAGTCCCAAAGCATCCTAGTGTCGAAGTAGCAAAGGGATCGTAGCCATCAAAATCAGGAGGCCACGCATCAGTGGATCGTCAATTCTGGGTAAAAGCACATAGAGGAGGATGAGGTTTGAGAATTGATTCTCACAGAGGTTGGAGTCCCAAAGGGATCATAGCTATCAAAATCAGGAGGCCACGTGTCAGTGGATTGTTAACTATGGGTAAAATCACATAGTGGAGGATGAGGTTTGAGATTTGGTTTTCCGAGAGGCCATAGTTTCAAAAGGATCATAGCTGTGAAAATCAGGAGGCCACACATCAGTGGATCATCAACTCTGGGTAAAAGAACATAGAGTCAAAGGAAAAGGAGATAGCACCCAAGCCCTAGAGCACTAAGTTCTTGGAAGCCGTCAACACTGACACGTGGCATCAGTCTAGCACTAACACATGGCACTCATTTCAAGCATTTTAGACATGATTTCAGCCTGTTTTCAAGTGATACATGTCATCTCTCCTTCCATGACATATTATCATGGTGACATTAGGTCTCCACATAAGATCATCCTCCAAGGGCTGTTATTGTTCAACGCCAAAAGTATCCCCCATTCCAAGGCACACTTTTGGTAGATCCTAAAGTTAGTGGCCGATTAAGCTTAGCAGTGGCGCTAAATATTGCAGATGCACCTAGACCTCAGATCAGGACTAGATCTATGACCACAGTCCATTGCAGGGACGCAACATACTCGGTTGATAATTTTCTTGAGTGGTCCTGCAATTGAAATCATGGTAATGAGAAAGTTCTACGTGGTGGATTGTGGGCCCAAAAGCGGTCTGAACCCAAACCAATTTTGGGTAGCCCCACAATCACATGTTTATATGGCATCCTATCCAAGAGTAGAACATGGCTGCCCCCTGATATTTAAGTCTCGTTGAGTCCCCGAGGAAAAGAAGTTAATGGAAGGTAGGTTTGGTGGTTGAAACCTTAGATCACCCCATAAATAGAAGGTGTGGAGGATCTGGAGCTGCCAACCCATGGTACCCCTACAAGAATATTTTCTTTCCAACCCATGTCGATCTGAGCTCATGTCTCATAGAGGGATACATGCACATTCTGATAGGAGACTGCTCATACGCAATGATTTGAATGTAGTGACCAGATCACACTCCTGATAGTCGGGGACTGATCTGAGTATAAATAAGTAGTTATGATATTTTGTTAAGGTCGTCAACTGGTTGAGAAAAGCTCCCTATTTTGTAATATTTTTATACCAGAACTGTTATCTAGTTATGTATCACAATTGAGACTTTCTCATTAATAGAAGTCAACCTCTTTTCATCTCTTTGTAAAAATTGTGCTAAAACACTCGGGCATGGAGGATTCAGTCGAGGGTTGTGATGCTATTGTAATGTAGGTTTGATTACAATGGTATCATGAGCAGTTTTAGTCATTTCTTGTTATCTTATTCCCTCTCACATTGAATGTAATGTCCCCACTTTGGGATATTATAACATTACAACATTTCAATGTGTTATGCCTACCTGAGTAGCCAGAAGCAGTTTATTTGGGCCTGACTTGTATCGTTCATCATCAGGATCCATTCCGCACAACTGGGCTTTGGTTCCATTGCATTCTGACGATTTCCGTAATTTTGAGTTAATATGGGTCATATCTTAATTAAATTCACTAAGAAGGTCATAATGGGCATATTACTTGGTGAAACCTCTTAGTGTAATAGCTCATCGGAATCGGGAGGAAGAGAAATACATGATAAGATGACGAGACGTGACTTTTAGTGGACGAAGAAGCCATCATGATGGATAAATCACTTTTTAGAGGCAAAATGGTTAATTAATTAATTAATTAAGTGATTTAATCAAGGAATAATAAAATAAAGTAAAAGTCACTTGGAGGGAAAAGGTCAACAACAAATTAGGGTTTTGGGAAGCTATAAAGGAAGGGTAAAGCAACCTAATTTAGGATGTATTGTTATGATTTGATGTTGAGAGTTCCCAGAGGAGGAGGAGAGCCAACCTTACTGTTTTGTGGATTTCTGGAGGAAACCACCACCCTTAATCGGTTTCGGTGTTGAGAGACACACCCTAGCCCATCGGACATACCATCCAGGTATTTCACTGTACATTTCAAGAGCTTCCGTTGTGGAGGGCGCAGCTCAGCCAAGGAGGGCACAAGCTAGTTTGAGGGTTTAAAGAGATGGAATAGACCTGTGTCCCGATTGAAGTTTTGTTCCGACCCATTGGAGATCTAGCCATGGTGCTTCCATTGAGCCATCTATCGTCGGATTCCAACGGTGGAATCTTGTAGATCGATTCATCTAGCCATTGTGGGCGCAGTTATTCTGGACAGACATTTGGCATTGCATGCAGAGTTTCAGGGCAGATCCAGACAAATCCTTTCGACCCATTTCATCATTTGACGAGACGATCATTTTGAGTCATTTAGCAGTATATTTCATTGGTGGAATATTTTGGGGTGCAGTCAGTGTTCCAGGAGGGGCGCAAACCCCCTAGGGGTCCAGATCTAGTTCCGCCAGGGTTAGATCCGAGATCCGACAGACGTCCATTCCAGTCTAGAGGCTAGGGCGCTTCTGTTGGAGTAGTTTCGAGCACATTCTGACAGTGGATTCTTCAGGTCGAGTTTTCCAGCTAGTAGTGGTTACCGTATTTCTCCAGAATCACACATTTTTGTCGATCTATCCGTGCATGCATCAGATCTTCTATCTTCTTATGATCATGGGTATTTTTTGTTATTCG
>JZKD02S0235022.1:7918-54002 GCA_000966675.3 Picea glauca
AAGAGAAGCATCTAGAGGAAGATCCTTCTAGAAGCAGAAGCTTCTATTAGGTCTTCTTACATCCACCTTATTCTATTTTATTGAAAGGCATTATTAATATTGACCTTTATTACATTAATCTACCTATGTGCGGGTTAGGACCTTAACAAATTCTTTCTGAGGTTCTGCTATCTCTGGATCTTCCTTAGGGTTAGGATCCATTCCTTTGAGCCTAGAAATCATTCTGGGGAAATCCAATACTTCATGATCTATAGCTTTGCAACAAAGACAACTTGGTCCTCCACCAGAGCATTCCTTATCTAGATGTTTCGGTTTTCTGCAACTATAATAGAGGGTTAATCCTCTCTTTCTTGTAACTGATCCCCAGCCTCTTCTGTACTTCACACCAAGAGGAAAGGGCCCAATCTGCAACAAATTATTTCTAGGATCCTGCATCCATTTTTTAGCCCAAACATTCTTTCTATGCATAAGTATAACATATCTATCACTATTCTTATCAGATATATTCATATCAAACCTTCTTTCATCTAAGAATTCCCTAGTTTTCAAGATAGGACATAATCTATCAAAAATACCTAGATCCATGCTCTAGAAACAAAAAATTCCACTTATCTTACTTCTACATAGCACAAAGCTTTCAGATCTAGAACTTCCTTACCTTTATCAGAGAACAGAGCTTACAGATCTTACCTCTTTTAATCAGAAAATTCCACTTTTACCTTTCTTAGAGTACAAAGCATTTAGATCTTGCTTCTTTTCTTCATTATCAACCTCTTTTATTGTAGATCTAACCTCTTTTCCTCAGATCTAACCTTTCTTTCTTGGCACAAAGCTTCATAGGTCAAGTAGAACATTGTGCACTAGGGAAACAGATCTATGCACAGAGATTTCTTTGCACAAAGCTTCTTCTTCTTTAGTTCCCAGCAATCACAGTTTCAGGTCTCGGCAACAGAACCATTTTTTGGCACAGGGGCAGACCCAAGGTTCAACACTACAACAACACAACAACAAATCCCTAACTACCAGCCCTTTCGGAAACACCTGTCAAGCAAATGAAGTTTCACCCGAGGTAGAGGCAGGGGTGGTTGCAAGACTCAGGTGTCTGCAACCTTAGATAGGATACAGATCTATGATTATATCACTTACAGTGCACTTAGCATTGATCATTCATCAATATTCAACCCTTATTATACTTCGCAGATAGCACAGAGCATCACAACATTCACTAGCTCTAAGATAATTCAACACTTAGAAGCAGTAAAATAGATCAGATCCAGTAGATTGGCACTAAGCATATTCATACATATTAGATCTGACATTCATACACATCTAAGAAGGACAAAGCATAGTTAGATCTATCTAAATATATCAAAGCACTTATCAAAGAAAGAGATAAACACATCAAGTCAAAGCACAAAGCATAATACATAGATTTAGGTTCACCACCTCCCTGGGGCTACATCCACCAACTCTTCTTATTTATTAGTATCTTCAATCGTCAATTATAGCACAGAGCCTCAAACCCTTCTTCACATAGGATAGAAGATCTGTGCAGCTCGCTAGATCCTTCTTCCTTACACTTCAACACAAAGCCTTCTACAACCTCTTACAATAACTTGCACTTAGCTCTGGAAGCCTCTTACAATCATGCATAGAGAATTTACAATCCACATCTGATCACACAGATCTAACTACTAGCACTAAGCCATAAACCATTCTTACATTGCCTAAGTATCTATTTATACATTACAAAAGTGGGCCTAAACGCGAGTAAACCCATAGGCCGACATCCCTTTCCCATTACATTAACCCAAAACCCTAAAAGGGGCCCAAAAGTGGACTGAGCTCCCATGATCTCTTCTTCACTTGGTGCTCCTTCTTCGACTAGCTATCGAAGTCCCAAAATAGGTCAAAATGACCAAGTTTATCCCAAAACTTGGTCAAGAACCAACAACCAGTATCTCACTCATGAAGAAGTAGAAATTGTGTTTAATTATTGCCACATTGGAGCATGTGGAAATCATCTTTCTCAGTTGGAAACAACCCAAAAGATTCTATGAGCCAGTTAATTTTGGGTGACATTAACCACTCGTGTCAGGTCTTCTCTTAGAATATGAGGGCACACCCTGCTCCCATGTTTCCCGTCATCACAGTTGGTTCTTTCACCAAGTGAGGAATTGATTATGCTACATGCAACCCCCCTTCATCAAGGGGGAACCGTTACATCATTGTAGCAGTAGACTACTTCATGAAGTGGGTCGAGGCTATGCCAACGTTTAAAGATGATGGAGAGACAACAACTCTCTTTTTGTTTAACCATATAATAGCAAGGTTCGACGTCCCGAGAGAGATTGTCATTGACCATGGTAGTCACTTTTAGAATAAAATGATATCTGAGTTAATGTCAAAGCTTGGGTTGAGGCAAGAACATTCGTCACCCTACTACCCACAAGTGAATGGTCAGGTGGAAGATGTGAATAAGTCCCTTAATACTATTCTACAATGAATGATCAATTAGGGAAATTCAAATTGGCATTTGATGTTGTACTCAGCATTATGGGCCTACCAAATGTCTGTTAAGACTGCAACCGGTTTCTCCCCTTTTCAACTCATTTACGGGATGGAAGAAGTATTTCCTATAGAGTTCCAGATCCCATCTCTAAAGTTGGTAGTACAATTATTTCTAGACACTTCACCACTTGAAGAGTGTTTATTATATCTTGAGCATCTCGATGAGAAGCGTTGGGATGCAGCCTAGGCTAACAAGGCTCAAAAACAAAAATTCAAGTGTCAGTATGATCATTTCATTCATCCTCGGATTTTTTCTGAAGGCGACCTTGTCCTAGCCTATGACCAAGATAAGGATCCCTTGTGAGCCAGCAAGTTCAAACCCATGCAGTTTAGACCTTTCATCATGAAGGAGGTTCTAAAGAAGGGTGCTTATCGTCTGGTAGAATTTGAGGGAAATGCTTTGGCGGAGCCTAGAAATGGGCTCTACCTCAATAAGTATTACTTGTAGGTGGGTCACCTTGGGTGACTTCTTGTACATATGTATAGTTCTTATACATTTTTCTCTTTTAGTTTTTGTCTTTTTGGTTTTATGGACGTGTCATTTTTTTTATGTCATCTTTTTCACTGTGGCAAATATCAAGTGAATCAGAGGTGTTCGTTGGGTTTGTGGACGGAGCTAGGCGACACACTCATAGGCTTACTTTTGTATCTTGGGTGATTTTCACACCTCAGGGCCAGTTGCTATCTTCAGAAGGTATCTATTTAGGTGATGCCACAAACAATTTTTTCGAGTACAACGCAGTCTTAGAGTTTCTTTGTGACACTTTGTCGCATGGTATATCTCACCTTCGGGTCTACTTAGATGCTCAGTTGGTTGTGTCCCAGTTAAATGGGGTTTACCATGTTTAGGATCCTAATCTACACCGACGGTTCCTTAGGTTACATCTCTTATAACAAATCTTTCATTACATTACGTATATCCATGTTCCTAGGATATTGAATCAAATCATAGATACTCTAGCTAATCATGTATTAGATTGTCATATTGCACACATGTAAGAAAAATCACACACGTGAACATGTAAATACATTTGTAAAATAAATGTAATCCATAAGATGTAAAAAGATGTAAATATGCATATATATATCAAAAATATCAGAGTACATAGGTGGGCATAAGTGCCTCAAAAATATGTCTAGTAAGAGTCACAGGGCTTATGCCCTAAAAAATATACAAAAGGTTCCCTCAGCACGTGACTAGTCTAGCCTAGCTATGGATGGGGCATGTTGGCCCTTCCATAATGAACAACCACATTTTCCAAATGCCAGAAGAGATGGAATGGGTTTGTGGTACCCCAACTACATGAGGTTGCATCGTTGGTGGAATATCCTCAATCTCTTCCATAGGGACTGCGCGAGTGAGCGTGGTGAGGTTTCACTCCACCTGTCTCAATACTCTCTCAGCCTCTCCAGCTGGAGGCCCCCCTGCTACTGTTGTTGGTCCTGCCTTTGTTAGAGGGCACTGCCTAGTCCTCGAGAAGTCTATTGGATGCACTAGTCCCACATATGTACATAACAAATACATAAGTGTCAGATACTCTGGTATACAAAAAATGTGATATATATTAAAAGAAATAAAAATTAAATAGCAATGAAAAAAAAACTTACCCATCTCTCCTCGCTCCTCTCTGGGAGGAACATGCATGTCAGGATCTTTAGAAACATTGATCCTGGCATAGGGGTAGTCCTCTATATATGGAATATTTCATGCCCACCAGTCAAAAAACTTATCATCGAAGGCCTCTACGGTCCTCCCTCCCCCCTTTCATGACATCAACACTACCCATCTGCATAATGTTGGGAGACATACCATGTGCCCTTATATCATCTCTCGCAAACTAAGATTGGGTACCCTCTCGAAGAAAAAGGAACACAGAATAGTCCTGAATCCAAAGTTGTTGGCCCTGACCAAGTTTTGAGGAACACTTGGTCATATTTGACCATTTTTGGGACTTCGACAACTTGTCAAAGATGGAGTGCAATGCGAAGCGGAGATCATGGAAGCTAGACCCATTTTTAGGTCCTTTTTAGGTTTTTGGGATAATGTAATGGGAAAGGGATGTCAACCCGTGGGTTTACCTACACTTAGGCCCACTTTTGTAATGTATAAATAGATGTCTAGGAGAAGTAAGTAAGGGGGATGGTAGCCTATCTATGTGATGTAAGCTAAGTGCTAGTAGTGCTTTGTGCATGATTGTAGAAGGGTTACAGATCTAAGTGCAAGTTATTATAGAGATTATAGAAAGCTTTGTGCTACAACGCAAGGAAGAAGGATCTAGTGAGCTGCACAGATCTTCTGTACTATGCGAAGAGGGATTTGGATGGCTCTGTGTTGTAACCTGATTAACTGAAGCTAATAAAGAAGAAGAATTTTTGGACGTAGCCCTAGGGTGGGGGTGAACCATGGTAAATCTGTGTGTTGTGCTTTGTGCCTCAACTTGATGTGTTTGTCTCTTCCTTTGCTAAGTTCTTTGATGTGTTTAGATAGATCTATTTATGCTTTGTTCTTCTAAGATATGAATGAATGTTAGATATGGTATGTAAGATGTTTAGTGCTTTAGCTGCCGAATCTAATCTGTCTTGTTGTGGCTAAGTGTTGAATTATCTTAGATCTAAGTACATACTGCGATGCTCTGTGCTATCTATGAAGTGTCATAAGGGTTGAATATTGATGAATAATCTATGCTAGGTGATTTCTAAGTGTTATAATCATATATCTATGTCCCATCTAAGGTTGTAGACACCTGAATCTTGCAACCACCCCTACCTATACCTTGGGTGAGAATTCATCTGCTTCGCAGGTGTTACTGAAAGGACCAGTAGTTAGGGTTTTGTTGGTGTGTTGTTGGTGCATTGAAACCTCAGTCTGCCCTTGTGCCAAAAAATGGTTTCGTTGCCAAGACCTGAAACTGTGATTGTTGGGAATTGAGTAGAAGAAGTTTTGTCCAAAGATTCATCCTGAAATTGTGAAATCTCTGTGCATGGATCTATGCCCTAGTGTGTAGTGATCCACTTGATCTGAAAAGATCTGTGTTGAAGGACATATCTGAAGGAAAGAAGTCATATCTGCAAGAAAAGAGGTTGATTCTAAAGAAAAGAAGTAAGATCTGTAAGCTATGTTCTCTGATAAAAGGTAAGAATGGTTAAAATTTCTTATATCTAGAAGCTTTGTGCCCTGTAGAAGTAAAAGAAGTGAAAATTTTTGTTTCTAAAGTATGGATTTAGGTATTCTTGATAGATTTTATCCTAGCTTGAAAACTAGGGCATTGTTAGATGAAAGAACATTTGATATGAATAGATCTGATAAGAATAATGAAAGATATGTTATACCTATCCATAGAAATAATTTTTGGACTAACAAATGGATGCAGGATCCTAGAAATAATTTTTTTCAAGCTAGACATTATGATCCTAGTGCGCAGTACAAGAAAAGTTGGGGATCATTGAAGAGAAAGAGAGGATTAAACCTTTGTTATAGTTGCAGAAGACCAGGACATCTTGCTAAGGAATTCCCTGAGAAAAACCTTAGTTCCCTCTGTTGTAAGGCTATGAACCATGAAGTATTGGATTACCCTAGAATGATTACTGGACATGAAAAGTTGAATATGGAGCAAGAAAACTCTGAAGGAGATCAAGAGACTAAGATTATAGAAGAACCCCAGAAAGAATCAGAGATTATGTTACTGAAAATGAAAGAAACCCTAGATGAACATAAAGATGCCAGTTTGTCAGAGATCTTCAAAGAAAAGGAGAAAATCAAAGTAAGAATAGGAGACTTCGACATTGACTATGCTCTGGATCAGGGAACACAGATGAACATTATGACAGAAAGTACTTGGGAAACCCTAGGAAGGCTTATTATGGTTCCTTCACTAGGAAAAATAGGGTTGTTTAAAGGAAAAATGGTAACCCTATGTGGAAGGATTACCCAAATAAATATGAGTACCCATGGAACTTCAACAGAGGAAGAATTCGAAGTTATTAAATTTATTGAGGACCATGCCCCATTTCTAGCTTTGTTAGGCAAGATCTGGATTGAAAAAGACTAGATCTGGAGAAAAGAAGAAAAGGAAGCCTTAGAACAGAAGAAGCAAGAACTCATGGAATTTATGACTAGAAGGATCACCTACTTGATGGAAGAACAAGAGAACAGATCTAAACTATTGAACACCGGGGACTTGGATGTTGAAGCTATAAGAGAATTAGAGGAACCATAGAATATTGAAATACCTAATCCATATGATGAAGTAGTATTACCCTTGGATCTGAAGAAAGAATCTCATCATAACGAAGTGACTATGTCAAGAGAGGATGAGAATCAGAATGGAAAAAGGATGACCGAGCTGAAGCTCACTGGGAAGAAGGCTAGGAAGCTAAGTAAGAAGAGAGCCAAGATCGAAAAGTTACAGAAGATTCCAGAGGAAACTTCATAGAAGGAAAAATCACAGGAACTGAGCTTCGTCGGGATATCAGAACAACGACATATGGCACTTCGTCGTGGTGAAGCAATATAGCCATTGGACCGATATACCCGTTTGAATTCCACCCTGAATGGACAGAAAATCATTAAAGGATCACCACTAAACCATTGGACCATGCCATAATGGATGGATCAACATTCATGGAAGCTTCATACCCATTGAAAATAGTTTTTTGATGAATTTATTATTTATCTCATCGTGTTGTGCCCGAATAACACTTTTTCCAGCTAAAAAATCGAAGCCTGCATTGTCTACAGTGATCATTGTAAGTAGATTGTTCATCCTAGTGTAGTATTTTGAGATCATCGTGACCCCGATTATCTTTCCCGAGTGCGTATGTCCGACGAGCTCACCGCACTTGAGGAATCCATAACATAGGTCCTTCTTGATTTAATGACTGAGAGACTCATGTCGGAAAGAAGAATGTCCACCAGAGTCCAAGCATCATCGACGGGAGGAGTGCAAGCCTCCCCATTGATCAATCGAGAAAGAACTTCTCGAGCCAGCGTAGAGAGAAGAACTAAGCATAAGGACGACATAGCCAACACAAAGTTAGTGCCATCCATCCTACAAACTTACATACCCCCTCTGAGCGGTGAGATTAACAGGGACATTGTCCCTAGAGACTTTGAATACACCCTAGTCACTACATATCTATCGAAAGGAGTACACACCTATCGCATAGATCAAGACAAGGTTATAGTGTTGACATTTTGCGACTTCAACCTGGGGGACCGTAAATTTTACAGCATGCTCGTCCTGTATAAGTACTTGAAAAGAACTAAGGGAAAGAATTCGAAGCAAGTTAATGCACTTCGGCAGACACCAGGAGGTTAATGCTTGTGTAAAATTGTTGCTAGCAAGTTACCATGGAGGATACTTGTGGTTAGATCATCGCATAACTATTGATATAGAGCTGATCAATAGGATCACTAGGCTTAGTATGCAGAGCCCTGATCCCCATGAGTATTATCCTGGAAAGACCGCAGACCGTGCTCTTGCGAAGAAGATCAAAGAAGCCTATGGAAATGTTGAGAAAGGTGCAAGAGGATACAAGGTAGATTCTATTGAAAGTGGAACAGTTCACCTCACATGAAAACTGATCGCAAGGAATTTGGTATGCAAGAATTGACCAACACAAGAATTTGGCTTTGTAGTTGACCTCGCAGGAAAGTGAGCAGAGGGACTACAGATGAATTGGGCGAAATACCTGGTGAATCAACTGGAGATTGACTACAGAGAAGCCCAGGATTAGGGGCATGAATTCCATTTTAGTTGGCTCCTAATACTGATCTCTTTTGTTGCATGGGATCTACCAGAAGGTGCAACCTTCCTAGACCTTGACCCCTTTGATCCACTAGCCGCAAAGTTCAGTACATTATGGTACTCGAACAACATGAGAAAGAAATGAAAATCAAATGTCATTTTCCACGCGTACTATAACCAATTGAAAGTAGCCATAAGGAGTGAACCTCACATAACACCAAACACTTTACAGAGATTCCAACCTCTAGTAAAATTTAACACAGACCACCACTTTATATACCTAACCCCACACGTTGATGAGCTCTAGGAACAACTTATGTCCTATTATAAGACGACAGAAGAAGACCTAGAAGAGATCACCAAGGAATGGTTGGAGGACCTCCTTGTTTAAGAAGACCCCGCAGAAATGTCCGACATCGACATCCCCAGAACTGCGTAGGATACACATGGGTCCGGTAAGACAAAAAAAGAAAAGATGACAAAGAAGACTGAAGAAGTCCAGGATGTTGACAGCCTATCTGTCAGGATGGATTCCATTACACTAGATGAAGAAGTTGATGATGAAGAAGGTACAGAAATTGAATAGCACAAAGTAAAAGTACCACTGCCTAGGGATGAAGAAGACTCATCGAAGAAAAGGAAGGTCTCACCTCTGAAATCTTCCTCCAGAAAGAAACCAA
The DNA here is from genome assembly GCA_000966675.3 of Picea glauca. Lineage (NCBI taxonomy): Eukaryota > Viridiplantae > Streptophyta > Pinopsida > Pinales > Pinaceae > Picea > Picea glauca. The sequence continues at coordinate 16,917 of JZKD02S0235022.1, forward strand.
GAACCCCTGTAACCAAGATGCAAACTGCCCTCATGTTGGATGACTTTGATTTCATTCTTGCAGTGGTCAATGATGCTTCAAAGGAAATCATAGAGAAGCAAGAGGCAAAGGAGGAACAAATGTATAGCCAAATTAAGATCGCACTCCAAGGAGTACAACAAGAACTCCAGTCTAGCCGAGAAATCTCAACTGCACATCTTCCATAAGGAACAACAGAAGTGGGAGATGAATTAGTTCAACCCCACAAGATTGTTGATACAGTCAAAGTACGCCTTTGACATGCTTAGGAAGAAAAAGCGTAGGCCACCCAGGCCCTAAAGAAATCACAGGAGGAAATTATTGAACAACGCCAAGCCGCGCAACAAGAGAAGAATTCTCTCCAAGAAAAATTTGAAGAAGGAAGAGCAAAGATCCAAAAAGATAAAGAGAATTTTCTCGCAAAGTAGATAGGAATTGAAGAAGCAATCAAAAGAGAATTTATCTCTATGATCGACATAGAGAAGAAGGCCTAAGAGCCCATAGAGCGCCAAGTGATGAAGCTGGCTGAAGTTATTTAACAACTTCAACAAGGGGTCATGGAATTAGAGCTTCATATCATACCACCGACTCCACAAGAAGTGCGTGACCAATGAGAATTGAATGCTCAGAGCATAGTAGAGAGGATTAAAAAATTTGTTGCAGAATGTAAATAGATAAGTAGCAGAAGCGCGCAAATATATGAACAACTATCTAAAGACCCAAAGTTGAAGAAACTGGAGTCCCAACTCTAGGAAGAAAAGTAGCACGCAGATACAGTACAGGCACAACTCAAGCTCTTGTCACCCATCGAAACGATGAAGAGATCCCAAGAACAGTGCATTGCCCAACAACTCATTCTTACCATGCAGAACAAAGTGATGGAAGTCACCCAAAAACTCCAGTCAAGCCAAGAGGTGGCCTATCTACTATTTGAATAAATTGAAGGCCAAGGAACACTACTAGAACAAGTAGTTGTTACATTCGAGCAGCAACTGTAAGGACCTATCAGCGAAGTGGTTGTTCAGGAATTCACTGAGCAAGAATCAGTATCATAGAGACAAGTTGAAGTAGCTCGAGCAAAGCTCAAGACCTTTGAGGCAAAGTTACCCATACCTGAGTGACTTGGGATGAGTCACATGTGAGTGTTGGGTGCCTGTTGGCCCTGACCAAGTTTTGAGGAACACTTGGTCATATTTGACCATTTTTGGGACTTCGATAGCTTGTCAAAGATGGAGCGCAACACGAAGCAGAAATCATGGAAGCTAGACCCATTTTTGGGTCCTTTTTGGGTTTTTGGGATAATGTAATGGGAAAGGGATGTCGACCCGTGGGTTTACCCACTCTTAGGCCCACTTTTGTAATGTATAAATAGATGTCTAGGAGAAGTAAGTAAGAGGGACGGTATCCTATCTATTTGATGTAAGCTAATTTCTAGTAGTGCTCTGTGCATGATTGTAGAAGGGTTACAGATCTAAGTCCAAGTTATTATAGAGATTATAAAAGGCTTTGTGCTACAATGCAAGGAAGAAGGATCTAGCGAGTTGCACAGATCTTTTTTCCTATGCGAAGAAGGATTTGGATGGCTCTGTACTGTAACCTGATTAACTAAAGCTAATAAAGAAGAATACTTTGTGGACATATCCCTAGGGTGGGGGTGAACCATGGTAAATCTATGTGTTGTTCTCTGTGCCTCGAACTGATGTGTTTGTCTCTTCCTTTGCTAAGTGCTTTGATGTGTTTAGATAGATCTATTTATGCTTTGTGCTTCTTAGATATGAATGAATGTTAGATCTGGTATGTAATATTCTTAGTGCTTGATTTTTCAAATCTAATCTATCTTGTTGTGGATAAGTGCTAAATTATCTTAGATCTAAGTACATACTGCGATGCTCTAAGCTATTTGCAAAGTGTCATAAGGGTTGAATATTGATGAATAATCTACGCTAGGTGATTCCTAAGTGTTATAATCATATATATGTGTCCCAGCTAAGGTTGCAGACACTTGAGTCTTGCAACCACCCCTCCCTCTACCTCGAGTGAGACTTCATCTTTTTCGCAGGTGTTGCTGAAAGGGCCAGTAGTTAGGGTTTTGTTGGTGCACTATTGTAGTGTTGAACCCTGGGTCTTCCCCTGTGTCAACAAAAGTTTTTGTTATCCCATATTCGACACTCTGTTAGTTTTCCCTTCATGCAATCTAGAATGGTTGTACTCCAGTCTAAAATACGTGCATTTAAGAACTGCACCACATAATGCATGGGTACCTAGGAGGCCTGATGTAAAGCCATGGATCCAGTAATCTGTCCAATGAGTAACACTATCACTTTCAGCGATAGATTTATGATCTTGTTTATCGATGCCTAAGAACCCACTTTCTCAGTACCAACCTCGCAATGGAGTCCAATCAACTCCTCAATGTTGTGAGGCTCGAGGGGAAAGGTATGCAAGTTAAATGGATACCCTCTCCTCGAGAGACCAGTCAAGAAGTAAATATCTTCAGTCATTGGATTCAATGACTGCCCTTCAAGCATAAATGCCTCAGCGTTAGGATGTTAGTAATCTATCAAAGTATTCATCAACCTGGGTTGTGCCCTCATAAACGGACACTAGAAGAATTTCAACAACCCACATTGTGCTAGTGCGATAGCAACGGTGTCTTGTGAGACCAAAAAATCAATGTCTCCATGCTCCCTCTCTCTCCAATGGACATACATCCTGCAACATGACAATTTCAAGGGGACTTAACTCTTGATTTTTATTTTTTTCCACATATTGGAGGGCATACGCGGGTTGCATTGGAAACAGTCGCGTATGCACGTGTGCATATTGTTTTATGCACATGGGTATACATGAGTTGTCCCACTATTGTCTATGTACACGTAGGGTTGACCTTTTAAAGGTCAGTGCAGCCCCCCCCCAAAAAAAGGAAATACAAAAAGAAAGAATAGAAATGCAGGAGGGGCTAGTATGTACTTACTTGGTCCAAGAGGAAGTTCATTTCATCCACTAAACCTCCCGGAATCAACTCTTTTGGAAAAGGGGTGTTTTTTACTTTTTTGTCAATTCTCAATTTACAATGGTGATAATGAGCTTCCAGCTTCTATTTATAGACTTTTTGGCCCCTTTTTGTCATTTTTTGGACCCTTTTGTCATTTTTTCTAGCCTAAAAATCATATAGTTTGGTTCTCGAGTTTCTTTTTGGATGTTACAATACTTTTTACTTTTGGTTCGGTGAAATTTTTTGAGATTTGGAGCATTTTTAAGGTCCTTGGGTGAAAAGTCTTTTTTCCAACTTTGTGCATTTAAGATAGGATTCCACCTCCACTTGTTGCACCTCATTGTCTTTTTCGCTTTGCCATAGGATCGATCCCACCAAATTGCGACACGGAACCCTCATTCCTGCTCTAGAAGTGTCGTGATTTAGTGGTAGAGCCTACCTTTACATGGATGCCCTAGGTAGATCCTGATTGCATTTTGGTGTCCATGTCGTCACTAATGACTTTAGGCTCGGGAGTCCTTTTAGTCCTATCTTGATTATGAGTTCAGGCCTTCACATGTTTGATATGTTATCACTCTTGGTTTCACCCTCAGGACTCCCAAAACAACAAGTCTTCTTTTAATCCCTTTTCAGACCCTCTAAACATGAAAATATTGTCGAGCGATCTTGTTTCCCTTCACGCTCGCTAAACTAAAATTTGAAGGCATGTCTGTCCAAAGGTAATTTACCCATTTTTCGATCCATATGGTCAAATATAAAAACAAAGGTATACTCTAGGGGCCTCGGTTCTATAGAATAGTATTCTCAGGTAAAAATTTAACCCTTTTTCGGGCCCGAGGGACTAAATTTATGAAAAAGGAACCCCCACGGAGTCCATAGTTAAGCTCTTTTTAGACTCCTTAAATATGAGAAGATTGTCGAGTGATCTTGTCTTTGTCACACTCATTAAAATGATTTTGAATAGACATATGTTTGGTGCTAGTTTATCACTTTTTCAAACTGACTAGACTACCTTCGAAAAAGGTACCCCAGTGGAGTCTCTTTTTATGCTTTTTCAGACTCTCTAAAAATGAAAAACCACTGATCTTACCTTCTATAGGCTTGTTAAAATTACACCGAAGGACGTTATCATTGTGTCTTATTAATCACATTTTCATTCCTGCATCTTTGGCCTAATGCCAGCTCCATGTTGCTCTCAAATGAACCATTTGAAGCATGCCTTATATGCAATCCTTGTAGCACTTTGCCTCTGCATCTTGACACCTTGACCCATGGAGGATTTTTCCTGAGTGTCCTTTTCCTTCATATGTATCATTTATCTGAGCATCAGTGTTTTCCTTGTGATTGGAACTAGTATGTTTGCGACACTCCTTCCTTCTTTGTAACGTAGCATTCTTTTATTATTTTTCAAGATTTCCAAAATTATTGAAAAAGACAAAAAAAAATCAAATATAGCCCAAAAAGAGGAAGGGAAAAGTATTTTATTTTTGTTGATATCACAATGATTCTCCCTTGGACAAATCACATCCTTTTGCTTGTTTTTCAAAGCTCTAGGATTCAATATGACCTTAGGAAGTTGTTCTCGATACATAGATATGTGTCCTCCTAAGTTTGGTTATCCTTCCAAACATATGGAGAGTTTGCATTGCCTCCTGCATAGTGAACTTATGTCAATGCCATGCTTCCTAGGTCTCATCTTTTGTCATGATTTTTTCCAAGGGAAGTTTTACTAAAATTGAGTTAGCCCTTCTGCAGTTTGTCTCTTGTCCTCATGCGCGACCACCCCAAAAGTCCAATCAAGTCCTTTCTCAAAATCATTGAAGTTCTCTGCCTGATCACCAAGATCCTCTTGGATGTTCCCAACGATCTGTCGAAGAACTCTGGGTAGTGAAGTCGTACACTAATATTACACTACTACCTGAGTTTTGAAGATTTTGAAGTTGTTTCTCAAGCTCTAAAGACCTCATATCTAGCCATCAGGCATCATTGGATTCTTGAAGATGGATACTATACATGTATATCTTCTCATTTTGAGATGTATATCTGTCATGTATTGCTCGCAGATACACTTTATATAGTTATATGGAATGGATATGCAGTGTATTTTACTGGTAGCCATGATTTTATTTCATCATGAGCATGGGTATGCCTGCCTCGGTGAGACAAATTGTTATTTTGCAGATGGCACCTCCTGAACTCTTGTCCCTAGGCTCAATCGATTCATACGTTGGTGAATATTTGTAATGTATTTCTACTATCAGATGATATTCTAACCTCACACATTAGGGGTCATCTGTTATAACCCTAAATTGTGCCAGAAATGCATACTTGGCATTAGGCCATCTTACTTTCTATCTTTGCCAAGCCATCACTAAAAAACTCTTCTAAAAAACCATTTTTTTGAAGGTGTACGCACCACTACTTCCCATGTACACATGCTTGATGCACCACTATAGCTCGTGTACACTCACAAAAAAGTAAAAAAAATAAAAATTGCAAAGGGATACAGGTTTTCGGGCCATTACCTAACCATTTGACTGCCCATAGCCAGTCACGCCAACCGTTACTATCTTTTTGGCATATAAAAGAAGGTGTTGGGGTCCCATTCAAAATGGAATCATGAGAGCATAGAAACTCTACCCATTTCAGCATTCCCCCTTTGCCCCAATATTTTGCAACCACATTGTGATTTTGAACCATAATTCATTTTTTCCTCCATTGCAAACCCTTTCCATTTCCCTACAGAGAACTGAAGAGGATAAGAATATGTGGAAGCAGTTGGTTCATGGTGAAGAGGAGCCCAGGATTGAGTTCGAGGAGCCGTTGTCGGTCTCATATTGTAAACGACTTTTGTGAGATAAATATAATGAAATACTTTTTCTGTCCCACCAATTGATGTCTTAAATCTTTATGATTTCTTTACATTTTTGTTATGATGTCTAACCCACTAATCCATACATAGAATGCATGCTTGTAGTTTCTTGTTTCTCTTTTTGTAAGTGCAGGTTGGCCTTGGGAGGATATTTGCAGTCAAGAAACAACTGATCGCAAAGGGATTGACACCAGACGTGGAGTTTAAGGTATGCCTACCGGATCCCTATACTTTGTCTTTTATGTATGATTGTGGGGTAATGTCAGGATATTTCTTAAAAGTAGGAGACTTTAGACAGTTAGATCTGCCTATACTTTAGAACCCTAGTGTAGTCCGTAGGGGGTTTTCCAGCTATAGCACTTTTTGACCTGAAAGAACGATTTAAGGGGCCCAAAAATGCGAAGACCAATAGTTCTTGTCCCATGTATGAAACTATAAATCTAGGAACCCCAAAAAACCCCAAGAATGTAAATCTTGGTAAGAAAATATATGAGGAAAGAAATGCCTATCTCAAACTCTTCAGACAATATCAAGATGTATTTGTGTGGTCCTACCGAGATCTAAAAACTTATGATACTCGTATCATTCAACAAACTATCCCGTTAAAACCCAAAGTGAAACCCTTCCAACGGAAGCTCCGAAAGTACCACAGATCCCTGGAACCTCTCATGTGTTAGGAGTTAAAGAAAATACGCAATGACAAAATCATTTTTCAAGTTAGACACTTTACATGGGTAGCGAATTTGGTTCCTATGAGGAAAAAGTCAGGATAAATCCACTTATGTGTAGATTTTAGGAACCTCAACAAAGCTTCCGAAAAGGACAACTATCCAGTCCCACCGATGGAGCAACTCTTGCAGAACGTGTCTAGCTCTGAGATTTTCTCTTTGTTGGACGGTTTCTCTGGTTACAACCAAGTTTTGGTTTTAGAGGAAGACTGTTTGAAAACTACCTTTCGAACAAAGTGGGGAACTTTCTCTTACAAACGCATGCCCTTTCAATTAATCAACACAAGGGAAACCTTCCAAAGGGAAATGGACGTAGCATTTAGAGGACTAATCAAAAAGTGTGTGGTAGTGTATCTGGACGATGTAACTATGTATTCAAATAAAAGATAAGACCACATCCAACACTTAACCCATATTTTCGAAAGATGTAGGAAGTATGGAATATCCTTAAACCCTACGAAAACTATATTCAGTGTCAAGGAAGGTAAGATGGTAGGCCACGTTATATCTCAAATAGGCATTCACATAGACCCAGAAAGGATAAAGGTTATCTCTCATATTCTGTTACCTCACAACAAAAAAGCTATGAAACCATTCTTTGGGAAAATCAACTTTGGGATGAAATTCACCCTCGATTTCGCAGAAACCATCAAACCCTTACAAATGATGATTCGTAAAGATGTCAGATTTAAGTGGGATGATGAATGAAAGAAATACTTCAGCGATATTAAGATTGTTATATCTCAAGCCCCTGTGTTGCGAAGCCCCGATTTCAACAAGGATTGTTTTCTCTATACTTTTTCCTCCGATCAATCATTAGCTGCAGTTTTGACTCAAAAGGATGATTACAACAACGAGGCTCCGATGTCGTTCATGAGCACTAACCTCCAAGGAGTTGAAATGAATTATATTTCTATAGATAAACAGGCTTATGCAGTTTATAAAGAGGTAAAACATTTCATATCTTACATCCTCATGAACCATACCAAAGTAATTGTGCCTCATCCCGCAGTATGATCTCTATTTACTCAACAGGATATGGGGGAAAGAAGAGCAACTAGATGGAAGTAGTCCAAGAATTTTATCTAGATATAAAACCTACTAAACTAGTTAAAGGACAAGGATTATGCAAACTGGCAGTTGAGGCTCAAGACCGAGTGAATGAAGACTCCGGATGGGAAAATGAAATGGCATTATGGTGTGTTGAAGCTTCATACATCTCCCTAGGGAAAGAATATCGGTATGAGAAGTTGACTTATCTCCTGCATCATGGGAATTTCCTAGAAGACCTAAACTCCAGAGAAAGGATATCTCTTAGGTTAAAATTTGCACAATATTGCCTCATAAATTTAGTACTCTTCCGAGTTAATTATGATGGGGTACTTTTAATATTTCTCAAACGTGAAGATGAAGAAAAAGTTCTGAAGGAGATCCATGATGGCCCCGCTGGTGGAAATTTTGTAGGAGACACCACCAATCATAAGATATTGAGAGTTGGATATTATTGGCCCAATTTGTTCAAGGACGCTCACACCTATGCTAGGAACTATAAAACTTGTCAAATAAGCATTGGGAGAGAGAAGAGAGTAGAAGTTCATAGTTCCCCTCAACAACTTGAGACTCATGTTGATTTACCCTCTAGGGATGGGAGTCATGATTGTCTTATGAACTTCCGAGACTGAGCCACATACTTCTTCTCATCATATTTATAGCTTTCCCAAATGGACCCCTAGGTCATACTATCTCAGTTCTATTGACTACACCTCTGAAATATCATTATCCCTCCAATCATCCACCATCAGTTTTCCCATCTTCATATTTCCCTCCATTCATTTACCTCATAGAGAAACCCACCCATGGGGCCCCCACCCTCCACCAGTTATCTTTCACAACTTTCACCCTCATAGGCCAAGCCATCTTGCACTGGGGCACCCGTTTTTGTATCTATACACTCAACCCAAATTATTCTTTATTTATTTGGTAATTGTAAAAAGCCTTTGTTTCCAACATTTACTTAGCTTTTTTTTCATCACCCTTGATGACCTTTTTTCCCGGTAAAGTGACCCATGTCTCCCTTGGTTGGGGCATCCACTCTTTTTTCATTCCAACATCGTTCATAAACTCTGAGTATCCCAAGTCCATGTACCCATGATTTCTAAGTTTGTCCACTTTGTTAGCCTCTGGCACAATTTAACCCCATATCTAGTCGTCCCCCTAACATTAGATACAATTTTACAGTTGCTGCCACTCATCCTTCAAAATTCCCCAAGCAAGGACAATCTTGAGTCTCACCACATCTTGACTTCATTCATGTTACCTGTCAGTACCTAATCTCATCTCAATGGATTTCACAAATCCCTTTGCTTCTTAGAGTCGTGTCTCCATTTTTGTCGATATCAGCACAGTTTCTAGAATGGCAACAATATATTGACTTGCATTCCCTTTACAATGAGGAGTCTCAGACGACATAGAGAGAATTATCATTGCTCTTTGATTTCGTTGACCCCCATAACATTCAACTTCATCAAAATCTCATGTTACAGTGGGTCTTACTATGTGACTATTGCAGTTGTTTGATACTAGCCAAAGACCTTGGAATTCGTTAGGCCATCAATGCCTACGAGTCATCGACACTTCTTATAGGAATCCTTACCTCATTTTAGAGTATGTTCACCATTCATAATTTTCATCTTCCATTATCAACCGCTCCTGAGGGGATTGCATTTATCTACATCAACATACATCTTCAGTTACCATCTCACATTTTGGTTATATTACACAAGCATGGGGCATGCCCTCCTCATTTGTACACAAATTTTCTTTTTTCTCCCTCGAGAAAGGTTTGGGTCCCACAGTTTCCCCTCTCCCTTCAATGAATCACTCTTGCAGTTCCTCTCATCACTCTACATTACAATGGCACTCTCAGTAAAATAAACATTGATTTATTTCGACTATACGTATGCTCCTAACCTCACACATCAGGGGGCATTTGTTATCACTGAAATTTCTTCTGCAACATTGCACATAAATGGTTATAGAAATACAACAATGCCAACATCAATTAGTTCACCTGCAGCCTTGAAATGCATTCAAAAGGAAAAAACTATACAAATTGGGTCAAAAATTGACATGCGCAAATTCACCAAAGGAAGCGCGCGCACAGTGCGCAGTGTGCATGGGCCAACAAAGCCCTGAGAGCACACAATGTGCCAAGTGCGTGACTATGTACAAGAAAATCCACACACTTCTATGAATGACACATTTATGGTTCTTTTCGACCCCCCAACCACTTATGGACCATCTCCCAACTTGATTTGACCTTCATATCTCAGCGAAATCCGAATGGGGAGCTGGTCAAGAACTAGAGGGTGCCCTAAAAGGCCCCTTATTCACACCAAGAACCAATTACATTTTTCCTTGAAGAAATTTTACAAATAAGATCCATGGGTGCATTAATAAACCAACGTCTTCATAGTATTGTTATGCTTCCAATAATTCTCCCTTGAGAAAACTATTTTGTCTTTGGAGCCTTCAAGAATCATTGCAATAGGCCATTCCACTCACCTCTTGAGGGAATAGGCATTGATTTTCTTCACTATTTTCCATTTTTCTTCCATTTTTAGAAGATATCTCCATTAGGGAACTCAAGAGCCCTCCCAAGGAGGAAGAGGGGACTCATAAGTCCTCATTTTTCTCTATGGTGTTTTGCCTACTAATCTATTGATCCATTGGTAGCATTATCTTGGTCATTGGTTTATTTTTATGGTTCTAAGTTTCTCATGCTTTCTAACTTTTATTTCTTAGTTGTTTTAGTTTGTTTCTTTGTTTATTACATGTGTTTGGCTTGTTTAACCCACTCACAAACTTTTTTCTTGTCTATCGGGCTCATCTAGACATGCAAGTGTTGTTGTTTTTCTCACCCAAGTGACAAAACCAACACAACTACCCTAATACATTCTACTTATACAAAACTCGTACAACGCCCTTACAAAAAAACTAACTCTAAGCGGATTAGGTTTTTCCAATTCATTATTGACTTAATATTGGCTGGTACATGATCCAACCATTCTCCAAGTCAACACTTGTCCACTTTCCAACTTCTTCATAGAAATTTGTCCACTTTGTAACTGCTTTTTCCCAGCATTGGTTTTCCTCTGTTTCTGACACTTCTTTTCCTCTATTTCCGGCATGCTCCCCTATTTTTTGGTGTTGTCTTGAAATATTCAAAATTTCCTTGGTTTTCTCCCAAAATTGGCCTACGCCAACAACAAGACAATGCATACCATTGTCATTGCCAATGCATACCATTTCTATTGCCAATGCATACCATACCATTTCCATTGTCATTGCCAATTCCAATGCATACCATACAATACCATACCATACCATACCATTTCCAATGAATACCATACAATGGAAAGGAAATGCATACCATTGTATGCATTGGCAATGGCAATGGAAATGGTATGCATTGCCTTTTCATTGCCTTGTATGGTATGCATTGTAAATGGTATGGTATGCATTGGCATTGGCAATGGAAATGGAAATGGTATGGTATGGTATGGTATGGTATGCATTGGCATTGGCAATGGCAATGCATACCATACCATACCATTTCCATTTCCATTGCCAATGTCAATGCATACCATACTATGCCATACCATTGCCAATGCCAATGCATACCATACTATACCATACCATTGCCAATGCATACCATACAAGGCAATGGCAAGGAAATGCATACGATACCGATGCATACTATTTCCGTTGTCATTTCCAATGCACACCATACCATAGCATACCATTTCCAATGCATACCATACCATTTTCATTGTCATTTCCAATGCTAATTCATGTGGTACCATACCATACCATTGTCAATGCATATCATACAATGGAAATGAAATGCATACTATTTCCATTGCCAATGCATACCATTGGAAATGCATACCATACCATACCATTTGCAATTCATACCATACAAGAAAATGGAAAGGAAATGTGTACCATACCAATGCATACCATACCATTACCAATGCATACCATACAATGGCAAGGAAATTCATACCATTTCCAATGCATACCATTTCCATTACGAATGCATACCATTGGAATTTCCAATGCATACTATACCAGTTCCTACCATTTCCATTTCCATTTCTAATGCATAACATACCATTGCCAATGCATACCGTACCATTTCCATTGACAATGCATACCATACCATACCATACCATTTCCAATGCATACCATACAATGGCAAGGTAATGCATACCATTTCCATTGCCAATGCATACCATTGTCATTGGAAATGCATGCCATACCATACCATTGCCAATGCATACCATACAAGGAAATGGCAAGGTAATGCATACCATACCAATGCATACCATTGTCATTTCCAATGCATACCATTTCCATTTCCATTGCCAATGCATACCATACCATAGAATACCATTTCCAATGCATAGAATAACATTGCCAATGCATACCATACAATATCATTGCTTGATGTCTTGAATATTCTAGGGTTTTTATGTGTCATCTTGCATTTCAACAAGTATTTTTTATCTAAACTCTAGTTTATGCTTTCATTTTCAACCTCCTTTCATATTATGATTACTTGTGTTAAGGATTTTTATATTTATGTTGTTGTAACTTACTTAATATCATTTATTGGCTTGGAGAGGCATGGAAATGTTATGGCATGCCATTGGAAATTTATATTTATTGTTATATAGGTTAAAATGGGAAACTACATGACAAGGCATGGGAAGCTACATGACAATGGCATGTAATGGAATGGCTTCGCAAGTCATGGAAATGACATGGAAATGAAATGGCATATCTTGGAAAGGCATAACATTGGCATGGTAATTCTATGACATGGGAAGGCATGGAAATGGCATGGCATGGCAATAGCATGGCATGGAAAGGCTTGACAATGGTGTGGAAATTCCAATTGCATGGCATGGAATTACTTGGCAAGGAATGAAAATGGAATGACAATGTCATGGCATCAACAAGTTTCTGGGATTGGGTTTGGGAGGGTCCTTTTTATCCTTGTGTGCTCTGACCCAAAAATTGGGTAGGAATGTGCAATAAACTATCATAGATGGTGAAGGGAAAAGAAAAATGGTTTCAAGTCTCCCTAGAGGAACTTCAGTAGCATAGCAATACTTTCTATAGTGTGTCATGAAATGTAACCTCAAAACCTTTATTTGTAGGTGGAAAATGATATACATTCTAAGATCTAGTTTCCATGTGAACTCTCTCGTTCTATTGATCAAAATCAATAAGTTTAGTGGAAATCATGGAAGACTGAATAAGTGTTATTAATAATTGATGGGTTTAACAAAATTTACATATACCCACTACACAATCTAAACAAACATGTTCATTAATGAGTTCTTGACTAGTGTTTTTGGCATTTATGAAGGGTTACACATAAATCAAATGATTTTATATATGTCATGCATAGAAACAAGGGAATAATGCATGTACCCTAGAAAATAATATTGAGCTGAAATTGTTCAGTGACTTACAATTATGTAGAAGATAAATGAGAAAACTTATTTATATAATAAATTATTATAATATGCCATTTTTAAGGTCACAATATTTTCAAGTGACCACTATTTGAGTGTGGATTGTCATTGGATTTAGATGGAGATAATTCAAGAAGTTATCCATATTGTTGGTTGTGAGTTAAAATATGGATATCCACAACAGTCATGCAAATAATTCAAAAGGAATGGTCTATCGATGATGTAGAGATACATGGTTGATTAGCAAGCAATGCTACCTAAGAACCATTAATTTCTTATGGATTTAGCACTTAGAAACCTTTTCCACCATAATCTATTCCTTAATGTGTAATGCAAGTTTTTATAATTACTTTAGAAACAAATCAAGGGATTAATACACATAAAATTCATACACTTTGGAATTGAAACACTTTGAAATTCATATATTCATCAACATCAAATAATGAGAATAATAAAAAATATGCCATGAAATATATATATATATATATACTCAACATCATCTAAATTGTACACTTTTTACAAAATGGCAACTTGTGCCCAGTATACAAAGTGACAACAAGTGCCCTAACATAAGAAAACATCTATATCGTAGCCTAGCTACAAAATGTCAGTAGTTGATCAATCATTGACCATTTCCACCCTCGCCACCCTTAGGAGCATCCTGAAAAAATATCTTTCTTCTCTTTCTCGAGGATGCACCTCGAGAGGTTCTAGGCCTGGGAATGCTTTGACGCTCTGGAGACTGCATAAAGAATAAACAATGTTATAAGTTTTTTTCATCAATGAATTAATAGACATACAAATTGATACTTTCTAATTTAACCTAAGACAACTCACTAAATATGAAATTGTCAATATTGAGGGTGTTACCCTCCTCCATGACCCCAATCTCTTTGCAACTCCACCCTGCATCAGTTACAAGGATCAAGTCAACAAAATTAAACAAATATGCGTAAAAAAAAATTCATGAAACATAAAAAATGATCATCAATTCTTTATCTCATTGTGAATATCTCAGGCATCGATGGAGATTCATTGGAAGATGGAGCACTAGGTTGTACAAACTGCTTAGAGACAACTTCTACTATGGCAGTATTTGTCGATGGGGCCGAAAGTGGTGGTGGGGGTGGGTGGTAGACAGGTGGGTTGTGATGGACCCTCACAAGATGTACAAGTGATTCCAACACCCTAGGCCTGGAGAAAGGAAAACCATAAGCAATGCCCAGGTTTTGAGGGGGTCCAATACTATTATACCTAACAAATATATTGATGACATGCAAACATATGAATGAAATTGAACTATTAGTACCAAATAGTAAAATTCAAAAACATAAACACAAACAATTTGAGAATTATACGATATTTAACTTTACACATGATACCTATGACGTTGGTGACTTGTTCATCCCAGATGGACAATCCCCGACATCTCCTGGTGCCAAATCCTGTAAAAACAAGAGAACATATAAAACATTTGAGGATGTCATTAAATAAATAAATGACTATGTTGAATCTAACAAATGTGATGCATACCTGTGTGTACGGTGCACCCAATGAGCATGTTGCCTCTACTGTTGCATCAATGGTGGGGCTAGGCACTGATGCATCCATAGGTGTAGAGGGTCTGCTGCCAGGACACAACAACTAGAAAACAACATACAATAAAATATCTATATAATTACACAAAATACAAAATATATATATAACGATGAAGAACATAGAGAGGGTTAAGATACTAACCTCCTCCATGAAGCTATCTTGTCGACAAGTCTCTAGAGACCCATAGTATGTCTGCCCGCAGCTCGAGCATATGTGAGGTTCACATGGACAATGGCTATGTCCATGTTCCCTCTCTTCACTATACTCAGTTTTGCATCTTGACGCTCCAACTCCTCTATCAATGTCACTGGAAGGCACCTCCTACCGAGATAGTACAACAAAGCTATGGTGTTGCACTAGGATATGATTCAATGAGGAGATGGTTAGTTGTACTTGTTGCAATTTATCTGCAATAGGAGGATGTTGGGTATGGGGGTTGGGCCTTCACCTGGGGGATGGGGATCTAAATCGAGGTCGTGCCTGGCATGCTCTCGGTCCTGTGCGGACCCTTGACCCACCCCATAGAAGTCACCAATGTCAAAGTAGTTGACATGCTTACCCATAATAAACTCAACCCATAATTTTCTTAGAAAATATAAGGGTGTCTCCCTATTATTGCAGGGAGGTTTATCAAAAACCATGTACCACCTATCCATCAAGTTTTGACTAATATTGGGATGGATGCACAAGTCAATGAAGATGTGTTTCCTAGTCAATGGTAGTTCTTGTCCATTTCGAGGATCCCTAAAAATAGAAAATATTTGTTGTTTTGAAATGCCTAGTTCTTTGACTTGGTTTCTGTCCAAACTAGTGCTACAGTACTCATACATTCATTCCCTATAATCAGAAATAAAGGTCAATTTCCTTTGAGCACTTGCAATGGACTACATAGTGATGTCCAAATAAGTGGCCAAGGAGACTCTGCTAGACTCTCTAGTCTCCCTTAATTGTTCCTCAAGGGTTCGTAATATAACCAAACTCTTATTAATTTCAGTGTTTACATTGTGTGGTGGTGGTGGGTTGGGGTTTTGATATTCTTGGTTTTATTGTGAGTGGTTTAAATTGTCTTGGGGTTCCATTGTATTATATATGTTGCAATTTAAAAGCCATGGCATGTAAATTAGGTTCCTTTTTTATTTAAAATACAAAATTACAATTTGTTTTTAAATTTAGATTATTGGGAGCAAAATACTAAATTGGAGTGACTAAATTGGATTAAAATTAAGTGAAATGTAACATACCTAGACATGATGGCCCCATCCTCACTTTCTTCCTCTTCTCTAGATCCACTATGTTTTCCCAATGAGAGAAGAGTGAACACGCGCACTCAGTTTTTCCACTCAACCTACGTGGAAATCTACGTGGAGGTTTGGCCATATCCAAACCTATAGGTATAGGAACACATGCGGTGCGAGTTATTGTTCTTAATCATGCCCTTGCCACTTTTTCGGCCACCAATTTCTTGCACTCACCTATAATTTGATTATTTAACATATGTCATCTCCATAATTTAATTTACAATTTTATTATTTAACCTTAGGTCATCTCATTAATTTATTATTTATCCATATCTCCTTAATAGGATCTCCACTTTTATCTCTCTTTTTCCCCCTTTAATCATTTCTTTATCTAATCTCATCCAATCTAATTTAATTTAATCATCTTATTAATTATTATTTACCCAATCTCTCGAAAGGTTACCTTTTGATGTCTCAACCCTTTAAATCCTACTATTTTCTAATCATACAATTTATCTTGTCTAAACTCAAGAATGATCAGACAACAATTAGATATCATTTTTGGGAATAATTTCTTAGAGTAAGTCATTAATCTATGACCCATATTCGTGAGTATTGGTCCCAACTGACCAATAATTCTCATGATTTGAATAGTCCACTTAGCACTCATTGCATTGGGTGATGCTCACATGGGTGAATAACTTGGATTGAAACTATCTTTGGCCATCCAAATCCCATGATACCAGTCACTCATGGAAAAAGGATAAAAAGTTTAAAAAACAATTCTTCAACATTTTAGGTGTCTTTGCATCATAAATCAAGGATTATGATTTTACATGGAGAAAGTTCAAATAAGTTTCTTTTGGAGTTTGATCTTTTTTTACTATAACCATAACAATTTGGAAGTAATGTACTTTTCCTTTATTTTGAAAATGATTCATGTTTTTCCTTTATTTTTATTGTGAACTTATGAAAGAAAAAATCATAGCTCATAAATAAGTTTACATGTTTAATTCATGGCTTGTGTTTCATAGCTAGTGAAAGAAGTTAACATAGTCTCTTAAAAATGGAGAACAATAGTTAGATATTTGAAGAAGTTAACATACTCTCTTAAAAATGGAGAACAACAGTTATATATCTAAGTTAAAAATGAAGAACAATAGTTAGATATCCGAAGAAACTAACATACTCTCTTAAAAATGAAAAACACTAGTTAGACATCTGAGTTGAGTTCTATTCTTTTCACTACAATAACCTTAACAATTTGGGATTAATGTGTTTTTTCCTTTATTTTGACACTAAGTCATGTTTTTCTTTTATTTTCACTATAAATTTATAAAAAAAAAATATCATAACTCAAAAAAAATATCATAACTTAAAGAAATTATCATGCTTTCTTAAACATGGAGAGGAGATAAATAGTTAGCTAGAATAATCAAAGGTCAGTGGAATTTGACAAATCAGTGCTTTCTTAAATATGGAGAGAAGTGATCAACTAGAATAATCAAAGGATAGCAGAATTTGAAAAATCAGTGGCTTAAGAAATTATCATGCTTTCTTAAACATGGATAGAAATAGTTATCTAGTGGAATTTGACAAATCAATGCTTTTCTTAAGCATGGAGAGAAATAGATAACTAGAATAATCAAAGGTTAGTAGAATTTGAAAAATTAGTAGCTTAGAGATGTGTTATTAATAATATGCTTATCAATAATAGAAGAATATTCTTCTTTTCTTTTGTTTACTTTTTTACATTGATGATTTCACAAGTACTTGTTTCTAACCTTGCAAAGAAAATAATAATTATCACTCACAATGAAGGCATTTCCATGTTTTTTTATAGTTTGTAATAATCATTTATTGCTTTGTATCCCATCAATGAAGGCATTCTCATGCTTTTCATTTATTTCTTTATATCCAATATGTTGTTCCTGAGTCCGTACTTAAGGCTTAGAAGTACAATGCCTAGGCATCCGAAAGTGGGTAAAGGGTGGAGAAGAGAGAAACGTCAACCTTCAACAAAGGAAACTAGGGGAGATTTCTACGTTGGTGTTGTCTAGCTTCCAACTATTCCTGGATGGTAATATCATGTTCAATCGTTGCCCATGAACGTTCGAGTTCAACTCGGGTAGTAGTTGTTTTAAGAATAGTATCGAAAAGGTTTAAGGCAATGTGCGTTTGATTTGATAATTCAGGTTCGATATTAGGCTGTGTTGGTACAGGGACAGTCATGGAGGAACAGTAAAATAAGAAAAAACTTCAAAGAGAAATTAAGTGTTGTCTCAATTTGGTCGTATAAAAGAGAATTTATGGTTTCGTAAATAAAACGAGGTGCAAATCAAAGACTCTTTCCCGTAACTGAGTTACATCTTAATAAAATGTATGAGGTGGGAGAAAAACATTTAGTTGTCTATGATGTGAGGCTCCTATCAAGGGAGAATCTCGCGTATAAACAAGAGAGGAAAACTGTAAGAAAATCACCCGATGTAGCATAAAATATGTATAGAATTCTGAAAGTGTCGACTGGTCTTACACCTTCTAATAGCTGGTACAGAGGAAAAACAGTAAACAATTATAGAAAACCAACATTCATTCGCTATATTAGTGGTCGTACTAAATTATAATGAAGCATTCATCAGTTATGAATAAGAAATGAAACAAAATATGAGATACAAGAAAACAAACTCATAACACAGTCGTGACGGAATTGAGAATCTTCAGATTTGCTTTGTATTAACTCTCAAAATGTAAAAACTCTATTACAATCGACACAAAATGGTCCAGCCCCTTTTTTCTTTCTTTATATGGTAAATTTATACAGTTTTACAATAAGGCGGAATCTCAATTGTTACAAAAATTTCAGTTATGATAGGGAGGAGAGAAATCGCCACATTTCTTCTTCTCTGCCTTCACTTGGTACCAGAAGTTTGTCCTCGCGCGTGTTTGGTACAGGTGAGACATATTTCAACCAGTCGAGATATCATCCTTGACAGCTCTGCTTGACAGTTGGCCTCAAAAGAGTAACAATCACGAGCTAATTGCAACAGCCTGTCTTCCATTTGTCTATCTATGATGTGGATAGTGCATAATTGCGCGCTTGGTTTAATCATACATCTGTCTATTTGGAATATGTCCACCATAGTCACTTGGGAGATCTCAGCCGAATCTCTTTCCTCTTTTTCCTTTAAATCAAGCGAGATTTTTGCCATATTCATTTGAATCAATGCCTCGGCATTACCTCCACTATCAATGCCTAGCAGATTGCCATCTATATAACTAAAGGCCTCTTCTAAGGAATTCATTATCCTTTTGTCTTGTAGCTTGCCTTCCACGATGTTGTGCTCCCATTCTTTTAATAGAATGTTTCCTCTGGTCTTCTCCGAAATGGTGAACCTGGGAATACTTCCCAAATCCCTATTGTTTGTGGCTATCACAGCCTCTTGGAAAGCGACCCGTGCTGCTCCAACTTCCCTTTCTATAGAAGATAAGTTCTCTGAAACCTGGTTGACTAGAAAACAGTTGTCTCGGATCACTTCTACCTTGGCGAGTAAATTTCGTTGGGTCACAAAGACTCTTCTTCGAATATCCATCGCCTGGGATTTAAACATCCCATTGTTTATCATTCTGCTCTCAGCGATCTCCACCATATCCTGTAGCTATTCGATCAAATCCTTTTACTGGCTCTCTTGCATCTGACCATCCCGGACCACCAGTTGTGCTTGCTCGAGCTTATTCTTGAGCAGTTCTATCTTGTTTTTATCGGCCAACCTAGATTGCTCTATTCCTACACTCGCCTGGTCTTTGGCAGTCTCTATTGTTGTGGCTAGTCTGGCTTCAAGGGTCTTGATGAGGTGATTTTTTTGTTTAAGCTGGTTTTTCAAAAGCCCGACTGAAAATTGATTCGCCGAGGCATATGCTCCTAATGTCCCTGCTATTTCAGTCGTGAATTGTTCATTCTTCTTATCCTTTCCATCAGTTATGACTTTGTATTTCTTGGTTGTCGACTCCCCTTCCTGATAAAATCCTCTCTTTACCACTGTTTTTCTCTTCTTATAGAAGAAAAAATCATTTGGAGGAAGCTCTTCCACCCTTATAGGCCTCAATTCTTCATTGAAGATCCACCCTGCATCAATATTTCCCTGATTCGATTGCAAAGGGGTAACCGATGTGATAGGATCTCCGATTTGTTTCGCTGATGGTCCCGAAGTAGTAACCGGACTCTGCTTCTTTGGCAGGTTAGGAGTCTTTATCTCTGCTTTCGAATTTTTAGTTTTCTCTCCCTCGGCCTAGTGTTTTTTTTGATTAGGAGTCACATCCTTAGAGCCTTTGGCATCTTTTTGTTTCACCTTCGTCGTACTTGGACTCTCACCCCGCAACACTATGGGAAGGCAACTGTTTCGATGTTCTTGGAACTTCAGAACATCGTCTCTCTCTTTGAGTGCCAAGGTTTTTATCCGATCTAGAATCTCGGCATAGGACCTCGCGCCTCGAAAAATGTCATCCGAGGGCGAATTCTCGTGCTCAAATCTCTTGAGCCTGCAATTGGCCAAATGATTGCTCACAACCCTTTGTGGATCGTTCTTCTTGTATTCAATGAGGACCAAATTTAGGTCTTCCAGGGCTACTGCCTCAGCTTTGGCATGCCCAAAATCTAATAAAGAATATGAATTTAAATGAATAGGAAAAGGTGTCCATACCTTCTTTGAGTATCCTTTAAGATCCTTGCTTATACCATTGATTATTGTTTGTCTGGCAACCTCCCGACAAGCTAGCTTGTCAAGAATGAACAATGGAAATGCATGCAGGGGAACAAAAGCCCCGAAAACTCTGAGGTATGAAAATTCGGCTTCTACATACCAGTCTGCTATGTTGCTCAGATTTGTTACTATATTGTCCGAGATCCTGGGTGGCAGGTAACTGAAAACAGTGACATGCAGAGGCACCATAACCCAGTTGAATATTTCGTATATGAAATTTGCCACTTTTTTTCCCATAATTTTGAATGATAGACGTGTATGGGCTCGTCTTCTGCTGGAGTCCAATTCTAGCTCATTAAGGGAAATGGTGTCAAAAAACAAACGACGTCCATAATGTATGCAGACATAAAAAATGAAGACACCTTCTCACTCTCTTTCTGCGCCTGATACTCCATGACCCGACTGGTCAAGCTATTAGACAACATCTTCGCCTAGTCAAAGGAACTGCCTTTGGCGACCCGAAACATTAGAGGCACCCACGGAAGAAAAAAATGTGAGGTGTCCTCTCTCTCGTATAACCTACATGTCATCATGGCTACATACTTGTACTGTAGTTCTAAGGAAGCTATTGAATATATGTTGTGGCTATCATCCCTAATCTTTGTGGCGTGCGAAACCCAATATCTTATTAAAATGGACATGGCTTTATCATACTATACGCATTCCTTCTGCTTGAACTCGCCCAAGAATTCAGCGCCATATGTATAGTCGGACGTTGTGGGCAACTTATACATGGCTTGTAGATGTTCAAGACTGAAAGTCCTAATGGTGACTTTCTGCTCATTCACGATGGTTCTGGTCGGTATGTCCAGATGGTCAAATTCCCATCAGACCATGTCATAATATGGAAGCAATCGTGTCCTAGCTGCTACTTTATGAATTCTGGATTGAATGGCGATCTTATACTTGGGGGTTATATCATCTTTTCCATTATCGTTGGAGTCATCGAAATAATCCACCAGTTCGGCCTGTAGAACATCTGAAACGAATGACCAATTTGGGATCGAGTCGATACTTCGAGGCAAAGTATCAACAACATTGTTTGAGCCTTGTCTCGAAACCTCAACACTAGATTTGGATTCTTTTCGTGGAGCCATGGCTGGAGATTGTTTTTTTATCTCTTCTGTGATAGAAATACGTATACATACAGAAGTCAGCTCACCGAGAAAATGTGCTTTACGTAATGTAGAAATGAATTTTCTATAATTCATAACCGTCCTATATATATTCGAAAACTGGTACTCTTTTAGATGAAATCTGTCAAATCATACTCAGAATTAAATTTAACCATAAAAACCCGAACTTTATTCATCGATTCGCCCTATTTCCTAATTAATGCCATAAATTTTGGCAGTTTGAAGTGTCATTTGGCATATGGAAGAAATAAGGTTACCTTGTTAATCATGCAAACATCAAGAAGCGGGATGTATTGATTTAGCTTAATTAATCTGGCTTTACCAATGTTAATTAATCTTTCGCCACTCGTTGTATCGAGAATTTTTCTTTAACACTTTGAACCTCTAACACCTGAGATTGCGATGATTAAATTTGGTTAATAAAAACATAATCGTGATTAGGGGATTAATTAATTACGTAATTATTATATTCACCATATTGCGACTCGAAGCTTCGAAAATAAGTTTCCGGGAGGTTTGCATGCCGAGATGCGAAATCGCAAGATCATGATAATACGACTTAATAAAAAGGGAAGATAAACTCGTATTTAGTGATTAATTAATTACATTTATATCCTTTTCGTGATCTCGCGAGTTGGGGTTTAGATAGTATAACTTAAAAAAAAAAAACGTCGAGTGGCGAATTGCCGACAGAACATTACCATGGTTTAGTTTTTTACTTTTAACCTTGACACGGGTTACTAAAATAAGGACTTCGTGTTCTCAGCTATCGGGGCTATGACAATAAACTTTTGGATTTGGTGAATGATGAGGTGCGAAAACTTGATGACGTTTAATCATGGTTTAGGAAAAATTTACTCCCGTTACTTCCCTGGGTAAAAAATTAAAACGATTTCATCGTTTCGTTTCTCAGGACGTGTGAACTACGTGATTTATAGCATCCAACCTACGAGATCCCGAGGTAGAACAAAAAGAGGAAACATTTTTATGAAAGGTAGGACTCGCCTTGAGAGTATAATAATCATCGCTATTTGCATTGATAAAGCTTCAGAGATTTTGAAACCACAGACGAAAAATACGAAAACCATCTTTTGATTTCGAGCATTAAAAATGAAATTTGTGACGGGCTAGAAAAACAAAGGCGGCTCCAACATGGGCTCCAACTAGGGATCCTGCTTTCTTGTAAGGCGGGAAGAACAGTAGACCACGTGCCAATATTGGGTAAATGGAGTCAATAGATTCAATCAGGCGAAAAGGTTACTGAGAACAGGGTATTGAAGGGGGAAAGAGACTTTGTTTTT
Source organism: Picea glauca (assembly GCA_000966675.3). Taxonomy (NCBI): domain Eukaryota; kingdom Viridiplantae; phylum Streptophyta; class Pinopsida; order Pinales; family Pinaceae; genus Picea; species Picea glauca. Next base: position 40,109 of record JZKD02S0235022.1, read on the forward strand.
TACCTTGAAATGCTTTTTTCAAACTTAGATATTCTCTTTAAACTTAGCTATAGTCCCTTTCACGACTTTCCCTCTCCCGCTACTAATTTTAGGTTTGCTTTAAGACAATCAAAATAGTTCTAGGAGACCCAACAGATCTTGTGGCTATCAGCTTGCATCAAAAGAAGAAGATTATATGTTTTTAATTGGGAAGTCCCGTCTGAAATTGGGATGTAGATCGAGTTTTTAAAAACAATTGGTTACCGGAGTAGAGTGATATTCATGTATAACAGCCTTACAGATATCTCAGATATTGCTTCACTTCCAGCGAGCCTGTTTAGTACCCCGGTGAAGTTATCTGACCCCTTTTAGTGAATTTCCTTTCACCACTTCAGAATATATTCATGCATTTAAATGCTAAGACGAGGGCAATCATTTCTGAATTTCCTTTCATCATCTCTTGGACTAGGTGGGGGAAATCATTTCTGAATTTCCTTTCACCACCTGTCTTATAATTTTCTTTTTAGAGCGCGAAGATGGGGGAAATCAGTTTGTATCAGGGCTGATATCTGTGTAATATTTTGCATTATAGGTCTGTCAACTTACTTTGATTACTTGGTACCAACCTTCCCTTGGCCTTCAAAAAACCTTCGTTCTTAGGGGAAAAGGGAAAATAAATTTCTTAGGGCATTCTATTTGAGCAAGCTTCAATCCTTCGATGTCGTTGAAAAACCTAGGGAAGTTAGGATCACTCTAAACATTCCTTCGCTTAGCAGGGGATCGAGTAGTTGTGAAGACCCACTTTCTTTCCACAATCTACTTTGAAGATCATGAGGTTGAAACGAAAAACTCTTATCCCTTCGTATATGAAACGGAAAGATGGTGACTTTTTTTAAAAGGTAAACCCGAAGATAGAAAGGATTCCAGGTAGTGACTTACTGACTGAAAATACAGAGGTCAAAAATTCAAAACTAACTCTTGTAGATATTTTTGGGGATACTTTACTTTGACTGACTGCTTTTAAATTGGGTGAATCATTTAATTTGTCTTAATTTTTCAAAGATTATTAAACCAAGAAACAACTTTGTTATTTATCAGTTTAGCTGATGTTGTTGTTTGAGTGAGGTTACCTCGGTTTTCTTTAATAGTCCTTTAGAACATATCTTTTGAGAAATTTCATTTTTACCTTTTCATTTCAATTTCTTTACGCAATATGAAATTTCTTAGGTATCACCTATTTAAGCCGATTTATTTTTGACACCAAATTTTAGTTTACTTCTCCTGCTTGTTTTGTATGCAGTTGGAATCCTGTAAGAAGAAAATACGAATATTATCGGGGCTATCCGAAATGTGTCGAAAGTTCATGAACGAAAAAAGAAAATCAAGAGCAATGTTTAAATGAAAAAAATATATATATGTACACAAAATAATTTTTTATTTTTTTTTGAATCTGGCAACAGTTACGTCATATAATGCTTCAAATACTGCTCATTGACAGGGGCATTGAGGACTTATCCGTCTATATTTTCTAGTAGGAAAGAATTTTTTCCTTCCAAAGCCGAGACCCTGAATGGCCCATACCATAGGTGGTCAAATTTACCATGTTTTGTTGCTTCTTCCTTTCTTGCATCCCACCTTAACACTAAATCACCTGGGAGCATATCTCTATCCTTTGCTTTGCAGTCGAATAATGCCTTCATGTCATCTTGGTACTTCTGCATCTTTTCATCTACTTTGACTCTATGCTGTTGAATCTCGATAAGTTGATTTATCCTTCTGGTGACATGATTGGGTTCTTCATTTTGATCTTTCCATAACTTCATCACTAGGAGCGCTAGGTTTATAGGTAGCATAGCATCAGTCCCATATACCATCTGAAAAGGCGAAATGCTGATTGACCTTTTTGTGCTTATGTGATTTTCCCACAATGCGTATTTTAAGTGCACATGCCAAGACCTTTTATTTTCATCCAATACTTTCTTGATTATATTTACCAGGCTCTTGTTAGATGATTCAGCCAATCCGTTTCCCAGGGGGTAATATGTTGTGGAATGGCCCAGAATGATGTTATACTTCTAACAGAAGCTGATCATAGCCATAGATCTAAAGGCCTGGGCATTGTCAGTAACTATCTTTTGGGGGCACCCAAATCTAGACAAAATATTGTCTTCTAAAAAATCGATTACCACCGAGTCTGTTGCCCTTTTGGTTGGAATGGCTTCCACCCATTTAGTAAAATAATCTATTGCGATTAAGATCCACTTGTGTTGATCACTAGAATGGGGATTAATCTCTCCTATGAAGTCTAGACCCCATTGTTGAAATGGGGCTTCAGATTTGACTGGAACTAAGGGCAGTGCCGAGAGCTTCTATTTACCTGCAAATAGTTGACAAGGGTTGTAGGCACGCACTTTGGCATTAACATCTGAGAAAATTTTTGGCCAATAATACCCAGCCCTCGAAATGTTGTAAGCTATAGATCCCCAAGCGTGATTCCCCCCACAGATTCCCTCATGAAATTCATCTATAACCCGCTAATTTTCCGATTCAACTAAACAGACTAGCAGGAAACCGAGTGGATCTTTCCAATATAGCTAACTTTCGGTGATACAATATTTAACTACATGGAGTTTTAAAGTTCTGGCTTTAGATGGTGATAACTCATTTGGGCATTTTAGGGTTAGCAGGTACAACACTATGTCTCTGTACCATCCTGACGATATGAACTTCTCTTCGATCTTATTTGGACCTGTTTTCTCATTCAGCTCGTTTAGGTTCGTGTCTTCATCACCTTCCTGCAAGCAATTGATATATAGGCCTCTAAAATTCGACTCAGTTAAGAGTTTGTCCAGGCCTTGCCCTTTTATCAATTTGGTCGGTTTGACTTCCAGATCAAATTCTTGGATTTTGGCGAGCCATCGCCCTCTTTTTCCATCGTTGTCTGGCTGTACCAATATATCTTTCACAAAACTGGTAGGCATGTACACAATTATCTTCGAGTGTAGTACATACGTTCTGAATGCCTTTAATGCTTTTACCATGGACTATGCATGTTTTTCTATTATATCATACTTCAGTTCTACGTCTCTAAGGCTCTTACTGAAAAAAGCGATCGGTTGCTCGAATACTTCTTCGTTCTTTTGTAGGAGTACTGCAGTGATAGTGTGCTCGGAGGCAAATGAGAAGATAAGAAAATCCTTTAGATAGTCGAGGCTCGCTAACACAGGTGTCTTGCTTATGAATTTCTTAATATGTGTGAATGATTCTTTGGCCTCGATTGTCCATTTTACTTCTCTTTCCTTCTTCAACATGCCTATGATCAAATTTACAATCTCAGCGAAATTTGGGATAAACCTTCGTAAAAAATTTATTCTTCCTAAGAAAGATTGAATCTCTTTTACATTTCTGGGAATATTTATAGTATCTATTGCTTCAATCCTCTTAGGATCAATCTTGATTCCATCCCTAGATACGATATGACCCAAAATATTACCTTCCCGCATGGCGAAATGTGATTTCTTTGGGTTTAAAGATAGACCAAACCTGCGGCATTTTTCGAAAGTCTGTTTAAGATGCATCAAGTGTTCTTCATCGGTTTTAGAGAAAACCGTCAAATCGTCGAGGTAAATGACTACGAACTTATCCCTTTCTCCTATGAAAGCAATGTCCATAGCACGCTGGAATGTCGCCCCTGCATTCATCAAACCAAAAGGCATTTTGTCATACATGAACGTACCCCATGGTGTGGTGAAAGCAGTTTTTTCCTTGTCTTGTTCATTCATGGCGATTTGATTATAACCAGAGAACTCGTCGATCATAGACATTCAGTTGGCTCCAACTACCTTTTCTAACATGTGGTCCATTTTGGGCAGCGGATAGTTTTCCTTGAGAGATGACTTATTTAAGTTTCGAAAATCCACACACAGTCTGATTTCCCCACTTTTTTTCCTGACCGGGACTAGGTTTGCTACCCAGTCTGAATATCTCAGAGGTACTATTATTTTCGCATCTAAAATATTCTTAACTTATTTTTCGATCAAAGGTAACAAAAGGGGGTTGATCTATCTAATCTTTTGCCTAAATGGTTTGACCCCAAGCTTCAAAGGTATCTTGTGATCAATTACGGAAGTGTCATATGTTCTTAACTCATCATAAGACTAGGAGAAAACGTCCTTATACTGTCTAAGTAGGTCTTTATACTTACTTTTTATTTCGGGAGGAAGAAACTTGGATATTTTTACTATCCTAGATTCTTCTTCAGTTCCTATATCACAGTCCTCCACTTCTTCTAGTTGGGGTTGTAGAGTGGATTTTACAGGTACGTCGTTCTGATCAAAAAGTCTTTCTAAAGGAATCAATCCTTTCGGAATCTGGTTGTTTTTAAGGACCAGCATACAATGATCTGCATTTTTTTCTCGGAAGGCTTTGGGATCTTCCCCTTCTTGCATGATCCATATTGGGTCATTTTTATTTTCTTGGTCTGCGTGAGTTTCGGAGAATTCACCCACTGCTTCAAGAAATTTCTTGATTTGTTCGTCATCCTCAAAGACCTACCAATGCTGGATATTGTCTGGTATGGATGGTCTATGTTTGATTTCTATGTGATACTTCAATTTGAAAGTTGTGGGAGGAGAGAAGGTTGAAGCTTCTTTAGCCAATGCATCAACATGTAAATTCTTTGCGCGAGGGATGAAGTGGACATTTACGGATGAGAAAAAGTTTTCCATGAGATCCTAGGCACAATTCATGTATGATCTTAATCTGGGATGTTTGGCTTGGTACTGTCGGTTTATTTGTTTGACTATTAACTCTACATCTCCATATACCTCTAAGTTATTTATTTTTAGCTTTTTAGCAGCTTCCAATCCTAAGACCAGCGCTTTGTACTCACATACGTTGTTAGTATAATCTATGTCCCACTACAGTCGGTAGGAAAATGGAACAACGAATTTACCTTCGGGAGCCACTAAAAGCACTCCTGCACTAGGCCCTTCAGAAGATGAGGCACTGTCAAAATACATTTTCTAGACACCGGTGCTACACAGATCCTTTGTCATGTAACTTGACTCTTCCTTCTCTATATCGTTTTCCTCCAGAAAACCATCTAAACCATCATCAAAAGACAAGATACAATTTCCCAGATCTTGATCTGCAATGTAAATAGGGAAATTGTTTGGGTTTTGAGGATCGCTCACTGTATATGCTAATCTCGTTTCTTTGTACAACCGATTAAATTGGTCGCCAAACACAGGAATTGTGGCGAACGTCATATCCACATGAAGGGAACCCCCCATCTTGGCTCCCCATGACCTAGACAACAATAAGCCATACTTAGGGGGAATATCTGCAATAACCACATCCATCAGGATACTCTTAACCGGGACCTATGCCAGGGTAACTACTAAGTCCTTAATCATTCCCATACACTTAACCCTTCTCGAGTCAAAGGAGTAAAGATCTCCATAAGGTATTGTGATCTGCAAACCCAGTTTGTCCATAATAATCTTAGGCATAACGTTATGGGAGGCTCCAGAGTCTAACATGCAATTATGTAACAATTGATCATACACATTTAAAGTGATATAAAAGGGATAAATGGTGTCTTTGGCCCCTTCAAAATGGGGACCAAAAGTGATGTTAGGTTTGTCATCTTCCAGGTTTAAAACATCAGAATGGCTTTCTAGCTCAGAGACACCCATCGCTTTGGTAACCTGCTTCCGATAAATGGGGTTTTTTGCTAATTCTACCAAAGGGATTGGTATCTTAATTTTATTTATCTCGTTTTCAAAACTGAAAGCTCCGCTCACCTTGTATGTTTCTTTGGTTGAGACTTTTGAATCCTTCCTTTCCGACTTATTCGTCTGTACCTCTTTATTACTCATGGTCCTGGTTGAATACGTAATTTTATTAACTGTTTCGGTTCCTTGTGCTTGGGTCTCAACTTTTTCCACTTCAGACTCTTGTGTGCTTACTACTTTCGTTTTACTGTTGGGTAATAAGTTCTCTTCCGAAGTAGGCTCATAAGTTTGACCTCTTTGGAGGATTTTCTTGGGTTGAGAAGTTGAGATGGACTTACTCTTAGATCTTAAGTTATACCTGGGTTGGATCTTAGCCATTATCATCTCAGTTTCTTGTTGATATTCACAAAGGTCAGTATGATCACTTTCTTCACCCTTATTCGATGGTTGTTGCGTGTTTAGAGATTTTTCATAATCTTCTCGAGTTAGATATGGTTGTGTGCAGTCATCACCAAAGTTCGTGACATCATTATCCGAATCTCCAAAGTCTTGAAAATCGTTCGCTCCTATCAAATTTTTGTTCTTTAAGGGAGCTTGTATTTTTTGATCTTCGTTTTTTATTTATCTTTGCTGGTTTGGGGGGTTGGGGTTCCTATTTAAATCCTTTTTGGGGAAAGATTCATCTTTGGCCTGTTCGAGCTCCATTCTGGATATTTTATTAGACAATTCTTTAATTACTCTGGCCATATCTTCTACCCTGTCATCTATGGATCTATTAGACCCTGACGAACCAGCTTGTTCTCTAAAGTGTTTAGTTTCTCAGTTTCCCATTTCTACTTTATCTTTAAGCTTACCTGAATCCATCATATTAGACTCTATTTCTATCGCATCGTCCTTCATTCGGTTTAGGGTGGCTCCCCTTCTTTCTTGCAAAAGGAGTGCAAAATCAAGTTCGAAAGCTCCGGCTAAAGTTACTTTGGCTGCGGGTTGGGACGGTTTAACCTCGGTTGGGATTTTGTTATACAGTTTGTTGAATATTTGAATAAATTCCATGACTGTTTTTGAATTCTTTTTTCTTAAAGACCCAAATTTGGTTAAATGATATAGATGGTCTTTTCTCTCGCCCCATTGTCTGAGGAAAGCATCTTCCAAAGCGTCATAAGACAAGATAGATGCTGCAGGTAGGCTCCGAAACCAAGTTCGGACCTGGCCTTCGAAGGTTTGGAAAAGAAGTATCGAATATACGTCCTCATGTTCAATACCTAGGATATCTACGAATTGATCAAAGAAATTAATATGTTCGACCGCGGTCAGATCCCCTTCCCCAGTGAATTTTGGTAAATTTTTTATGTAATTTTTGGGAAGGTTGTGTAGGGGGACGAGAAATACTAAGGGAGCATATCTGGCTGCAAATTTCACAAACACTTTGGGAGGGGGGGCAATCCCTTGGCCTCCAGCTCCTCCTAGAGGGGATCCTCCCCCTCCTCCTCCGATAAACCCTCCACCTCCTCCTATAAACCCTCCACCTCCTCCTCCGGCGGCTGCCATCATTATTTGTGGAAATTTGCAAAGGGAGGTTTCAGAAAATTAAAAGTGAATCTTTATTTTCTTCGCGAAGAGGAAAATCCGACGAGGAAAGATAAGGAACGTGAGGAATCAGTTCCTCAGATTTGCAAGAGACGAAATCAGGAGAACCGACGGGTGTGGAAACCAAATGTGTAACACACTCTTCAGAATTTGGTGAAGTCGGGAAATTTAACTGAAGGAAAGATGGTATGTCAACTGCCGACAAAATTTCAATAGGGCGCTTCCCTTTGTGTACTAAGGGGATTGTCGGATGGATCTCACTCCTAACTTCAAAGAAGTTTGGTGTTAAAACTTTAGTATCAAAGAGAGGACTGCGTGAAGTTGAGGGTTCAGAAGAAATCTTAGTATTCAGTTGTGGGGTTTTAAGTTTGTAAAATGTAGCAGTTGGCTTAAGAGAGCCTCTCGCCTTTAGAATCTTCTCGGGATCGGTAACGGGCGTAATCTGCTTACCATTTGGGTTTTGTCTGGTATTCCTTCGATCGGATGCCAGTTTATTATTTGTGGAGTCACCAAGTGAAATATTGGGAAGCCTTAAAAGGTGTGTACTCTTTGTTCACTATCAAAGGGTAACACTTTCAATGAAAAACAAATGTCGTTTTCCCAGGGAAAAAGATTTCGTAACTTCGGTCCCCGACAACAGTGCCAAAAAGATGTTGTTCATGAGTCCATTCTTAAGGCTTATAAGTACAGTGTCTAGCCATCCGAAAGTGGGTAAAGGGTGGAGAAGAGAGAAACGTCAACCTTCGGCAAAGGAAACTAGGGGATATTTCTACGTTGGCATTTTCTAGCTTCCAACTGTTCTTGGATGGTAATATCATGTTCAATCACTGCCCATGAACATTCGAGTTCAACCCGGGTAGTTGTTGTTTTAAGAGTAGTATCGAAAAGGTTTAAGGCAATGTGCGTTTGATTTGATAATTTAGGTTCGATATTAGGCTGTGTTGTTACAAGGACAGTGATGGAGGAACATTGAAATAAGAAAAAACTTCAGAGAGAAATTAAGTGTTGTCTCAATTTGGTCGTATAAAAGAGAATTTACGGTTTCGGAAATAAAATGGGGTGCAAATCAAAGTCTCTTTCCTGTAACTGAGTTATATCTTAATACAATGTATGAGGTGGGAGAAAAACATTTAGTTGTCTATGATGTGAGGCTCCTATCAAGGGAGAATCTCACGTATAAACAGGAGAGGAAAATTGTAAGGAAATAACCCGATGTAGCATAAAATATGTATAGAATTCTGAAAGTGTTGACTGGTCTTACACCTACTAATAGCTGGTACAGAGGAAAAATAGTAAACAATTACAGAAAACCAAAATTCATTCGCTATAGTAGTGGTCGTACTAAATTATAACAAAGCATTCATCAGTTATGAATATGAAATGAAATGAAATATGCGATACAAGAAAACAAACTCATAACACAATCGTGACAGAATTGAGAATCTTTAGATTTTCTTTGTATTAACTCTCAAAATGTAAAAACTCTGTTACAATCGACACAAAAAGGTCCAAACCCTTTTTTCTTTGTTTCTATGGTATATTTATACATTTTTACAATAAGGCAGAATCTCAATCGTTACAAAAATTTCAGTTATGATCGGGAGGAGAGCAATCGCTACATTTCTTCTTCTCTGTCTTCACTTGGTACCAGAAGTTTGTCCTCACACGTATTTGGTGTAGGTGACACATCTTTCAACCAGCCGAGATATAATCTTTGATGGCTCTTCTTGACAATTGGCCTCAAAAGAGTAACAATCTCGGGCTAATTGCGGCAGCCTGTCTTCCATCTGTCTGTCTATGATGTCGATAGCACATAATTGTGCGCTTGGTTTAATCATACATCTGTCTATTTGGACTATGTCCGCCATAGTCACTTGGGAGATCTCGGTCGAATCTCTTTCCTCTTTTTCCTTTAAATCAAGCGATATTTTTTCCATATTCATTTGAATCAATGCCTCGGCATTACCTCCGCTATCAATGCCTAGCAGACTGCCATCTATAGAACTAAAGGCCTCTTCTAAGGAATTTGTTATCCTTTTGGCTTGCAGCTTTCCTTCTGCGATGTTTTGCTCCCATTCTTTTAATAGAATGTTTCCTCTGGTCTGCTCCGAAATGGTGAACCTGAGAATACTTCCCGAATCCCTGTTGTTTGTGGCTATCACAACCTCTTGGAAAGCGACCCGTGCTAATCCAACTTCCCTTTCTCTAGCAGATAAGTTCTCTGAAACCTGGTTGACTAGAAAACAGTTGTCTCGGATCGCTTCTACCTTGGCGAGTAAATTTCGTTGGGCCGCAGAGACTTTGCTCCAAATCTCCATCGCCTAGGATTTGAACATCCTGATGTTTATCATTCTTCTCTCGACGATCTCCACCCTAGCCTGTAGCTATTCGATCAAATCCTTTTGCTGGCTCGCTTGCATCTGACCATCCCTGACCACCAGCTGTGCTTGCACAAGCTTAGTCTTGAGTAGCTCTATCTCATTTTTATCGGCCAAACTGGCCTGCTCTATTCCTACACTCGCCTGGTCTTTGGCAATCTCTATTGTTGTGACTAGTCTGGCTTCAAGGGTCTTGATGAGGCGATTTTTTTGTTTAAGCTGGTTTTTCAAAAGCCCGACTGATAATTGATTCGCCGAGCCATATGCTCCTAATGTCCCTGCTATTTCAGTCTTGAATTGTTCATTCTTCTTGTCCTTCCCATCAGTTATGACTTTGTATTTCTTGGTTGTCGACTCCCCTTCCTGATAAAATTCTCTCTTTACCATTTCTTTTCTCTTCTTATTGAAGAAAAACTCATTTGGAGGGAACTCTTCCACCCTTACAGGCCTCAATTCTTCATTTAAGATCCACCTTGCGTCAATATTTCCCTGTGTCGATTGCAAAGGGGTAACCGATGTGATAGGATCTTCGATTTGTTTCACTGATGGTCCCAGAGTAGTAACCGGACTCTGCTTCTTTGGTGGGTCGAGAGTCTTTATCTCTGCTTTCGAATTTTTAGTTTTCTCTCCCTCATCCTGGTGTTTTTATTGATCGAGAGTCACATCCTTAAAGCCTTCGGCATCTTTTTGTTTCACCTCTGCCATACTTGGCCTCTCACCCCGCAACCCTGCGGGAAGGCAATTGCGTTGATATTCTTGGAACTTCATAACATCGTCTCTCTCCTCAAGTTCCACGGCTTGTATCTGAGATCGACTCTCGGCATATGACCTCTCGCCTCAGAAAATGTCATCCGAGGCTGAATTCTCATGCTCAAAGCTCTTGAGCCCGCAACTGGCCAAATGATTGCTCACAACCCTTTGCGGATCATGCTTCTTGTATTCAATCAGGACCAAATTTAGGTCTTCCAGGGCTACTGCCTCAGCTTTGGCATGCCCAAAATCTAATAAAGAATATGAATTTAAATGAATAGAAAAATGTGGCCATACCTTCTTTGAGTATCCCTTAATATCCTTGCTTATACCACTGATTACTGTTTGTCTGGCAACCTCACGACAAGCCAGCTTGTCGGGAATGAGCAATGGCAATGCATGTAGGGGAACAGAAGCCCCAAAAACTCTGAGGTATGAAAATTCGGCTTCTACATACCAATCTTCTATGCTGCTCAGATTTGTTACTATACTGTCTAAGATCCTGGGTGGTGGGTAACTGAAAATAGTGACATGCAGAGGCACCATCACCCAGTTGAAGATTTCATATACAAAATTTGCCGCTTTGTTTTCCCATAAATTTGAATGATAGACGTGTATGGGCTCATCTTCTACTGGATTCCAACTCCAGCTCATTAAGGGAAATGGTGTCAAAAAGAAAATGACATCCATAATGTATGCAGACATAAAAAATGAAGACGCCTTCCCATTCTCTTTCTGCGCTCGATACTCCGTGACCCGACTGGTCAAGCTATCGGACAACATCTTTGCCCAATCGAAAGAACTGCCTTCGGTGACCCTAAACATTAGAGGCACCCACAGAAGAAAAAAATGTGAGGTGTCATCTCTCTTGTATAACCTGCATGTCATCATGGCTACATACTTGTACTGCAGTTCTAAGGAAGCTATTGAATATATGTTGTGGCTATCATCCCTGAACTTCGCGGCATGCAAAACCCAATCTCTTATTAAACTGGACATGATTTTATCATACTGTACACATTCCTTCTGCTTGAACTCGTCCAAGAATTCAATGCCATATGTATAGTCGAATGTTGTGGGCAGCTTATACATGGCTTGCAGACGTTCAGGCCTGAAAGTCCCTATGGTGACTTTCTGCTCATTCACGATGGTTCTGGTTGGTATGTCCACATGGTCTAATGCCCATCGGACCATGTCATAATATGGAAGCAATCGTGGCCTAGCTACTACTTTATGCATTCTGGATTGAATGACAATCTTATACTTGGTGGTTATGTCATCGTTTTCATTGTCGCTGGAGTCATCGGAATAATCCACCAATTCGGCCTGCGGAACATCTGAAACGAATGACCAATTTGGGACTGAGTCGATACTTCGAGGCAAAGTATCAGCAACGTTGTCCGAGCCTTGTCCCGAAACCTCAACACTGGCTTTGGATGCTTTTCGCGGAGCCATGGCTGGAGATTGTTTTTTAGCTCTTCTGCGATAGAAATACGTATATATACAGAAGTCAGCTCACCAAGAAAATGTGCTCTGCGTAATGTAGAAATGAATTTGCTATGATTCATAACCATTCTATTTATATTCGAAAACTGGTACTCTTTCAAATGAAATCTGTCAAATCATACTCATAATTAAATTTAACCATAAAAACCTGAGCTTTAATCATCGATTCGCCCTATTTCCTAATTAATGCCATAAATTTTGGTGGTTTGAAGTGTCATTTGGCATATGGAAGAAATAAGGTTACCTTGTAAATCGTGCAAACATCAAGAAGCGGGATGTATTGATTTAGCTTAATTAATCCGGCTTTACCAACATTAATTAATCTTTTGCCACTCGTTGTATCGGGAATTTTTCTTTAACACTTTGAACCTCTAACATCCGAGATTGCGATGATAGACTTTGGTTAATAAAAATCATAATCGTGATTAGGGGCTTAATTAATTACGTAATTATTATATTCACCATATCGCGACTCAGAGCTTCGAAAATAAGTTTCCGGGAGGTTTACATGCCGAGCTGCAAAATCGCGAGATCGCGATAATACGACTTAATAAAAAGGGAATATAAACTCGAATTTAGTGATTAATTAATTACGTTTATATCCTTATCGTGATCTCGCGAGTCGGGGTTTAAACAATATAACTTTAAAAAAAAAAACACCAAGTGGCGAATTGCCGACAGAACGTTACCATGGTTTAGTTTTTTACTTTTAACCTTGACACAGGTTACTAAAATAAGGACTTCGTGTTCTCGGCTATCGGGGCTACGAAAATAAACTTTTGGATTTGGTGAACGCCGAGGTGCGAAAAGCCGATGACGTTTAATCATGGTTTAGGAAAACTTCACTCCCGTTACTGCCCTAGGTAAAAAATTAAAACGATTTCGTCGTTCAGTTGCTCGGGACGTGTGAACTACGTGATTTATAACTTCCGACCTATGAGATCCCGAGGTAGAACAAAAAGATGAAACATTTTTACGAAAGGTAGGACTCACCTCGAGAGTATAATAATCATCACTATTTGCATTGATAAAGCTCCAGAGATTTTGAAACCACAGACGAAAAATACGAAAACCATCTTTCGATTTCAAGCATTAAAAATGAAATTTGTGATGGGCTAGAAAAACAAAGGCAGCTCCAACACCATCAATGAAGGCATTCTCATGCTTTTCTTACTGATCTGTCATGAATAATTTATTTCTTTGTATCCCATGTATATCTTTTTTTTTTTATTGTAAGCCAATTGGATTTGACTAGGCTAAATTTTGTTATATAGAATAAATATGTCTGATTTGTTATTATATATGTTTATATCAGTCTGAGTGAGCCTTATGATTAAGAACATGTGCTTCCTCCTAAGAGATCACAAGTTCAAATCCAAAAGGAGATAGGGTAGGAGGTCTCATACACCTGACCTTAAAAATAGATTATTATTATTATTATCTATATCCCATTTTATCGCAATACTATCCAAGATTTTGTACATTACAAAGATAACAAAGAGTGTATCCCAAGCAAAAATGTTGTTTTTCTCCATCTTAAATGGAAATAAGACCCAACCCATTAGACAAGTGCAAAAAGCAATAACAATTCTCATTGCAAACAACCGGGAAACTACTACATTTCTCATTGCAAATAATAGACTCAAATAATAAGACATTCAACCATGCTCTTCTTACCAACTCTAGTGATTATTGAAAAATTATTTTTCCAAACTAATTATTTTTGGAGCTTTTTCTAGAAGAGTTTTGTCCAAAATCTGATCAGAAATTTAGAAAGATGGACAAAATTACATATTTCAGTAGGTAAAATTATAGGTTTCAAGTGTTTTGGAGGTTTTTGAAGATACTGAAACCATTTATAAACTCAAAAAAGTAAATTAAACAATGTAAAACTGCTATTTCACCAATAATTGATTTGCTAAATTAACCAACCAAAATAAGAAAAGTACAATATTT
>JZKD02S0235022.1:54012-123196 GCA_000966675.3 Picea glauca
TTACTTTAATTTAAACTAACTTGACCTTTATATATATATAAATAAATTATTTATACTAAATTATTTAATTTACTCTAAATTATTTTTACACTTTAAAATATAAAAATAAATAAACGAACACACATGGACTCGGGCACACATGGATTCCACGTGCCCACCTGGCTTCCTCTAGTTCCCTCGTATCTAACCCCAAAATTCTACACCTGTTAGCTCTTTGAATCCCTACGCGTCCTTCCTCTGCCTCCACCTTCTCATCCACTGGGACTTTCTTCGCATCATTCTTTATCCACCACAGATCTTGCCTTCGCTCTGGTCAGAGGTTCCAAGAATCTCACCCACCATGGCTCACCTCCTCTCCATTGTTCTTAGCACTTTGCTATCGCTGGCATTGCTATATCTGTTGCCAGATCATTTTGCAGAAACAATGTATACTGATATGGTCATTGACAAGATCCAGGACCTGGAGTCCAGTCTCTTTAAAATATTGGGAACCAATCCCAAGTCTGTACACTTTGCGGAGTTCGCTCTCAGGTATGGTAAGAGGTACGATTCAGTCCGCCAGCTTGTGCACAGCTTCAGTACCTTTGTGAAGAACGCGGAGTTAATCGAGTCAAGGAATTGCATGAACCTTTCTTATACTTTGGTGATAAATGGTAATTTCCTATTTTTGCAGTGCGAAATAAAAATGATTTGCTTGTAATTCCAGCCCTGGACGGATTTTGGTATTTTGCTTTCGGTTTATTTCTTTTGTATTTATAAATTTATTCATCTGTGTATATGCATGTAGTTAGATGTGTATATATGTATGCATATACATTGTCTTCCTGTATTCCCCACGACCTTTTGCACCTAACTGTGAAATTCCCGACTCAGTTTCGGGTTTCGGAGTTTCCTTATGCCCAATGCCGAGAGTTCTCTATCCTCACGGACTCCCGATCCCTAATATGCCGATGCGTTACCTTCTGGCTTTAGCCCTCCCCCGGCTATGCTTTGGTCCATGCGACCCCTCCGATGTGACCGTGCCTTATGGCTTCCCATCAGGGTTTCGGTCCTTCTTAAGCAAGAGTTTCATCACTTCTAAAATTTGCGATGCCATTTATTGTTTACTTTTGGACAATGAATGGTTAAAAATTTACAAAATATAAATTTTCAGCGCCCCTTTAAAAATTTATTTAAAGCGGGTTATAACTTTAAATTTGCGAGTTTTTTTTTCATTTAATGTTTAAAGAAATCGGGATTCAGGGTTTTCCGTAACAAATGATCTATGTAAATTGAATCACGAAACCCCGATCTCCGATTTCACGATGTGATTAAATCTTAATTAAAACATCAATTAATTAATTATTTTAACGAAGGTTTAAGAGTTAAGTTAATTACGTCGCATTTTCGGGGTTCGCGATTTCGTAGTGCATGGATACTTTGTCCACGGAACTCGCGATATCCCGATCCGCGATGCAATCTGCCACCTGTCCACCGTTGACCCTTCCGTGGGCCCCGCTGTCCCTCGGCCCATTGGGAAATTGCGTTTCGCGATTTCGCAACTCTTGTTGCTATGTTCCCGGGACTCTCGATATCCCGATCCGCAATGACAACTGACTTCCACTATGGAGCTTTCCACTTTTCGAAGAATCAGGCCTCGTGTTTCCGAACTGCAAGGACCACTCATCCACGGGATCCGCGATTTACCGATTTGCGATGACCCGACGGACGACCTCCTTTCAGGACCTTTCCTGATGGCTCCAATCACTGCCACGCGTCCCAAGAACAGATGGTCCTGATCGCCTCTCGCTGTTTCGAGACTTTAAATGTCCCGAATTCCTCGACCTCGTGACTCCCGATTTCACGAACGCCGATATCCTGATGCCTTCACACCTCTCGTCGGGATTTCTGCTCCTGTCCTCACGGACTTAACTCCCTCGCAACTCCCTGTAGATCCGACAGTTGTCGGGTATCTGCCCGAGATCTGACGGCTTAGATCCGTTCTCCTGTGTAATAGACAACTCTCCTTTGGGATAATGATTAGTTGCATGAAACATTATGTGGGGTTAAAATTTCTTTTGACAAGGTTAAAATTTGTATGGGTCTATTGTTCCTGAAACTTTTCATTATTAAAATTTACCTTGATCGCAGTCTTCCCTGATCTTAATTTCAAGTTATCGGGTTTTCGTCTTTCCCGTTGCCAAGAGTTCTTGTACTCTGCAATCCCCGATCACCGATGAGCTCCTTTTGGCCTTAGCCCCTTCCTGGCTAGGCTCCTAGTCCACACGACCATGCACACAAGACCGCAGCCTTATAGCTTTTCCTTTCGTCGAGGTTTCAGGCTTTCTAATACCAAAGTGCATATGCACCTTGGATCCGTGATCCTCCGATTCCCGACGCGCTCCAACTTTCGCTAGTCCCCTGGGCTAGTCTTTTGGGGTCCATACGACCTCCCTCTATATGACCGCCACCTTACTTCTCATTGGAGTTTCGGGGTTTTCAATGCCAAAGTGCATATGTCCACGGGATTCCCGATTCCTCGAATCTCGACTCTCCGGTTTGCTGACAGCTGGCCCCTCACGATGGCACTATCCTCCCTCTCTTATGTGCGGACAACTGGCCCCCACTCATCGGGGTTTCGGACTTCGCGATTTCGAAATGCAGAGATTTCATGTCCACGGAATCCCCGATATACCGATCCCCGACTTTCTTTGGATCTCCGACACGCATCCTAAATGGATGGATGGTCCAGGTTAAGCCTTGGACTTTGCCAAACGCCAACCCAAAAGCACTTATCTGTGTGAGTCCCGATGGCCCAAACGCCGATGACTCTCCGATGGTTGCCACCTGTCCCAATCAGATGGACGGCTCTGGTTGTATCGGGGTTTTCACCATGAATTTCCCCGACCTCATTATTAAGTATTTTTCATTATTAGCCACTATTTTAAAGGGTGTTCCTTTGAATATTCAGACTAATGTTGTATTAGCCATTTATGATCCAGTTAAAGGGTATTACCTAAAGAGGTTGCTTGTGATATATATAAGACCATTTGCTTGAATAATGTAGGGGTACTACCTTGAGTATATTTTTCTGATACTGTATCAGTCATATTGGGTCAAGCTGAATGCTGCTTGACACAATCTATTAAGACGCAAACTAACGTGTTTTGTTGGTAGGTTAAGTGTGGCTGGAGTTAACACTCGGGGTTTTGGCCCTTAGGCCCAGATTTTGAACTAAGACGCTCTGATACCATGTGTAACAATCAAATAATTCTAAACATCATTTTCTTTCATAAGCAATTTATTTCATGAACTGAGATAATAACTTCATAACATAACATTGATTTTCATAATAGCAACTTCAGTAACTTAAATTTATCAATGAATAATGTTTTCATGGTAGAATGAAATAAACACATAGTTTAACAGATTACCTGGTTCTGATGCTAATTTTTGTTGCCTTGCTGCCTTGTTGTTGCTTTCCTGCTACCTGATACACAGACCCATACTGCCACAAACAAAATAACTGCCCAAACCTACTGTCCTCCCAGCCAACTAGGAAAACTACCTAGCTCCAAGATATCTATGGATATCCTGGCCCCCGTGCCCAAAACCTCCAGCAACCCGGTGCCTCAACTGATCAAAAATGCCACAGCCAGGACTCTACTGCTCCCAGGAAATCTCACAGTCCTCCCTCGAATCCTTCCCCTCTCCCCGTCGAATGCCTCTCACGAAAACCTCCCCCCTCCCTTATTCCTCCTTCACCAACTCATGCCTTTACTCCCTTACCTGCCTTCGTCCCTATCCCTGATCCTCCCTTTAAAGTTTTATCTTCTTGGGATTAACAAGTTATCCCTTGTTGGGTACGTAACCATTTTATAACATATAACATTGATCTCTTAAATTTATTACTCATGTTTATTAAATGTAGTAGGTAGTTGATTAATTAATTAATTAATCTCAATTATAGCCTTTAATTAATCAATAACTTACTTAATTAATATCATTAGATCAACCTTTGTTTAATTAACACCTTGTAAAGACAATTAATCCCTTCATTAATTTTGACTTTATAATTCTTAAACATTTATCCAACTAGGATCGTTACAATAGCTCATAAATAAGTTTACATGTTTAATTCATGGCTTGTGTTTCATAGCTAGTGATAGAAGTTAACATAGTCTCTTAAAAATGGAGAACACTAGTTAGATATTTGAAGAAGTTAACATACTCTCTTAAAAATGGAGAACAACAGTTATATATCTAAGTTAAAAATGAAAAACAATAGTTAAATATCCAAAAAAATTAATCTACTCTCTTAAAAATTAAAAACACTAATTAGATATCTGAGTTGAGTTCTATTCTTTTCACTACAATAACCTTAACAATTTGGGACTAATGTGTTTTTTTCTTTATTTTGACACTTAGTCATGTTTTTCTTTTATTTTCACTATAAATTTATAAAAAAATATATCATAACTCAAAAAAAAATATCATAACTTAAAGAAATTATCATGCTTTCTTAAACGTAGAGAGGAGATAAATAGTTAGCTAGAATAATCAAAGGTCAGTGGAATTTGACAAATCAGTGCTTTCTTAAATATGGAGAGAAGTAATCAACTAGAATAATCATAGAATAATCAAAGGATAGCAGAATTTGAAAAATCAGTGGCTTAAAGAAATTATCATGCTTTCTTAAACATGGAGAGAAATAGTTAGCTAGTGGAATTTGACAAATTAGTGCTTTTCTTAAGCATGGAAAGAAATAGATAACTAGAATAATCAAAGGTTAGTAGAATTTGAAAAATCAGTGGCTTAGAAATGTGTTAGTAATAATATGTTTATCAATAATAATAGAAGAATATTCCTTTTTTTGGTTTACTTTTTTACATTGATGATTTCACAAGTACTTTTTTCTAACCTTGCAGAGAAAATAATAATTATCACTCACAATGAAGGCATTCCCATGTTTTTTTATAGTTTGTAATAATCATGTATTGCTTTGTATTCCATCAATCAAGGCATTCTCATGCTTTTCTTACTGATCTGTTATGAATAATTTATTTCTTTGTATCCTATGTATATATATATTTTTTTAATAGTAAGTCAATTGGATTTGACTAGGTTGAATTTTGTTATGTAGATTTTTTTTATTGTAAGTCAATTGGATTTGATTAGGTTGAATTTTGTTATGTAGAATAAATATACCTGATTTGTTATTATATATGTTTATATCAGTTTGAGTGAGCCTTATGATTAAGAATATGTGCTTCCTTTTAAGAGATCACAAGTTCAAATCTAAAAGGAGATAGGGTAGGAGGTCTCATACATCTGACCTTAAAAATAGATTATTATTATTATTATCTATATTATATCCCATTTTATCACAATACTATCCAAGGTTTTGTACATTACAAAGATAACAAAGACTGTATCCCAAGCCAAAATGTTGTGTTTGTCCATCTTAAATGGAAATGAGACCCAACCCATTAGACAAGTGCAAAAAGCAATAACAGTTCTCATTGCAAACAACCCGGAAACTACTACATTTCTCATTTCAAATAATAGACTCAAATAATAAGACATTCAACCATGCTCTTCTTACCAACTCTGGTGATTATTGAAAAATTATTTTTCCAAAATAATTATTTTTTGAACTTTTTCTAGAAGAGTTTTGTCCAAAATCCTACTAGAAATTTAGAAAGATGGACAAAATTGCATATTTCAGTAGATAAAATTATAGGTTTCAAGTGTTTTGGAGGTTTTTGAAGGTGCTGAAACCATTTATAAATTCAAAAAAGTAAATTAAACAATGTAAAACTGCTATTTCACCAATAATTGATTTGCTAAATTAACCAACCAAAATAAGAAAAGTACAATATTTAAACATCGTTGTCAAAAAAAATGAAAAATTTAGAACATTTAGATGCTATATTCCAAGTGTCTTGGAGGTTTTTAGGGTGCTGAATAGATTAATGTACTCAAAAACCTAAATCAAAATCAAACCATGTAAAACTGCCATTCCACCAATAATTGATTTACTAAATTCCTGTGATAGTGGCCAACAAAAATGAAAAAAAAAAAGAAGTAAAAAGTTGCCAACAAAAATGAAAAACTTAGAACTGTCAATTCCTTTTAGAGTAGTCTAAAGGCTTTATCTTTTGGGAGTTTTCTGGTAACTTTTTTGGTTTGATTTTTCCCGAAATCTGGTGAGGAATGGTTAGATGTGCAGATTTGAGTGGCTAAGTTTATATAATCTAAGTGTCTCAGTAGTTTTTCAGCAAGCTGAATCCATTTATACATCCAAAAATACAATTTAAACAACAAAAAATAGCAATTTTGTGCAGATTTACATAGTCAAATTCCAGCCAAAAAAAAATAAAAAAAATAGAAAGTTTAACCAAAACCATTTCTTTTTCCATTTCACTTTAAATGTGTTTGGTTTAATTTCGTTTCCTGACAATGAAAAAGATTCCATGTTGTTTTTACCTCACGCTACAACAGAAAAAAGATTCCACGAGTCTACAATCAGCTGCAGAAAAAAGATTCCACGTTGCTACAATCAGCTGTATAATTACATGAATACCCATTTTATTTTGAAAAATATGGCGTCCTTGCATGAATGCCCATTTTATTTGACGTCCTTGTTTTACCTTTGCTTTTGGAATAACTTATATGGTAATCTTTCGAAAATGAGATTCGTTCTGTACTTTTACTTTTCAGTATTTATAGACCAGCATTTCTTATTGCCTGGAGGTTTTCAATGATCGAGTTACATTAGTCGATGTATACTCACTCACTCAGAACTTGGATCTGCGCCAAGGAAGACTGCCATATGTGTTTGAAATTCATCAACCTGCCTTAGTTGACGGCTAAACAAGAGTTGGATCTGTATTTGCAACTGTAATCACTGCTTCTTAGTACCTAGTCAGATCCAGGCTGAAGTACAGGTATGGTGTTGGTTAAACGTTGTATTTTTTACGATGTAAATTTGGATAAAATCTTTATTTTTTATTGTTTAAATTGCATTTTTAAATGTATAGATGAATTCAGCATGCTGAAAAACCCCTGGGACAATGAATCGCTGGACTTATAATCTCTCAATGGAGAGAAGTTTGAATCCCTGAGTTTATGATGGGTCAAGGGAGGAAAGATTATGGCAGCTAAGTCAGCATCCAACAAACACAGAAGCACAAACAAGCGCTGGTGGATCAGTGTGTACACTGACCAACATTCAAACCAAACTCTTACAAACAACATTCATTCTAAAAACAAGGACACTTGCTCTCTCGCAAGCTTTGAACTTTAACTATGGATTCTCAGTGGCTAAGGTACAGTTGGATTCGATGGATGTACAATCTCAGTGGCTAATTATTGATTCTAGTGGCTAAGGTACTGTTAGATTCAATGAATGTAGAATTATTGGCTCTCAGTGGCTAAGGTACAGTTAGATTCAATGAATACTACATTCATGTCATAAAGCAATCTCGACATGGTCTGATCACCAACAACACATTCTGAAAAAATATTAATTTTCAGAGAGGCAGGGAGTTGCTTCTCTGCAGAAGTTCCCTTGTGGTACTTATATTCCACATGCCCAATACTTTTGTATAAATGACCATGTCATCCTTTTACGGATTTGGGGTACATCTTGAAGGTTTATGCAGTGAACACGTGGTCTAATAATGTATGGAGTGAACATACATTTTCAACTCGAAATTATTAAACACATTCTCTCATAGTGGAGTATAGTACAGCATGTGTCTTATTTTCAACTTTGCTTTGATGTTCTCCATATATGCTTGGAATAATATAGTATAGTTTTTGTTTCAATTTGTATACTTGCAATAATATGCAATAAGGGCAGCAAGCTGCATGTACTGTTTCCAAAAACTTTACTTTTTTAGTTAGTGTCTGCACTACTTATATGTTTTAATAAATTTTAAATTTGATTAAATTAAAAAATATAAATTCATTTTTAATAATAAAAAATAGAATTTAAAAAAAAATGACTTTTATGTATTTTTGATAAAATCGAAATCAATAGAAATTTACATTCATTTAATTTTTATTAAAAATTAAATAAAAAATTGTAAAATATATTATTTTAGAAATTTATAGTACATAATATTTAAACCCTGAAATAAAAAAAAATCTGATGAAATTTTTTTATTTTTATTTAGTTATTAAATAGTTTTTTATTAAAAAAGTCATAAAATGAGTAAAAATAATTTTTTCAACTTACAAAGTGGAATCTAATTTTAGATGAAGTCACTCGTGCTTAGGCAAAAAAAAAAGGAATTGTGGGCATACACTAATAGAAGGCCAACTTTCATACAACTTTATAATTATGGTTAACAAATCTACACCACCTTTATCCTTCACTGTAAACTTTACATGTGGCAGTAGGATAAACTCCCTTAGATTCTGTTAATATCTGGTCGGAGAAGTTCAAAATCGTTAGCTTTAAATACATATCAAGTGTAGGAAACACATTAAATATATGTTCATTCAATGTGATAGATGTTATTATTTTTGTGGTCTTGTCTTTTCTCATTAATTTAAGGTTTCGAAATACGTGAAGGTTGCAATAACACTATCAAGTTATTGACCAATGAAAAGTTAAAAAAATACTATTTTTGTTTTTAAAAAAAAKATTTTTTTTAATTGTTATGTTGAACATTTAAATTTATATAAATTTTTCGAGTCAACACAAAACTAATATGAAAATCAATGCTAACTCATTGCTATATACTACCTTCAACATTACAATAATAGAGTATAGTTTGTACTTTAATCTATATCCTTGCAATAATAGAGTATAGTTTGTACTTTGATTTGTATATTTACAACAATATATAATATAGTATAATATGTACTTCAATGATTACAAGTGTTGTATACTTGCAATAATATAATTTAATTTCTACTTTAATTTGTATATTTTCAATAATATAGTATAGTATTTACTTTAATGATTACACAATATAGTATAGTATGCACTTTAATGATTACACATGTGTTGTAGGGAAAAGTTATTTGCAATAATATAATATATTTTGTACTTTAATTTGTATATTTGTAATAATATAGTACGTACTTTGATTTGTATATTTGCAATAATATAGTATGTACTTTGATGATTACACAATTGTTGTATGGCAAAGTTTTTTCATCATGAGTGAACTTATGTGTATGATTAAAATTTCACATTGTAATTCAAGTTTCATGTAAAAATATAGTACGTGTAATTTGTATATTTGTAATAATATAGTACGTACTTTGATTTGTATATTTGCAATAATATAGTATGTACTTTGATGATTACACAATTGTTGTATGGCAAAGTTTTTTCATCATGAGTGAACTTATGTGTATGATTAAAATTTCACATTGTAATTCAAGTTTCATGTAAAAATTAAACTTATTTATATGATTAAAATTTCACATGGTGATTCAAGTTTTTATGTAGAAAACAATTTTTTACTAATATATATTTTTGCATTCATCTATACTAAGCATAAAAGTCACACATATTTCTCTCTTATTAGATGATATTTATGATCTTGTGTATGTACCTTTTGTTGGTTAAACACTAATTCTATATTCAAGTGAGAATGATGAGAACTTTCATTGAACTCATATAAAATAAAATCAAAGTGTGTTTGTTGTAGTTTTTAATTTTTAAAATATATTGTGTTAACTAGATTTTTATTATTTTTATCCTATGTTATATTGAAGTTATTGGTTGTAACATACAAAATTGTTATAAAGATGAATAAAATACAATTAACAAACACAAATACATAAATTAGAAGCCATGAACTATCTCCTGATAGTTTGAATATTGTTGAAAAAATCAATAATCAAGTAGATAATATCATGAAGTTAAGAAAGAAGGAACATGTAGATGGATTAGAAAAAATGCAATGAAAAATGCATATATACTACGATGTCAAACTATCAAATATCCTCATTGTACAAGAATAATAATATATTAATTTAACATAGATACATAATTTTAACAATGATTTGAGACTTCAAGGTAGTCATAGGATACCAATTCTTGAGTTGGTGGGTTGAAATTTCATTGGAGGATAATTTGCACTTGGAAGAGGTTCCTTACTATAGCTTAGTAGAGTTGAGGAGGTTGAATCCACATGGATTTTGAGATTTGCAATGTTTCTATTCGCTTCCAAGAAAGGTTATAAGTGTCTAGGAAATTAGTCTTGGAGATGACTTAGGTCCATCTTGGTGCACTCCATCCCCAATATTAAGTTGGAAAATATGCTATTGAATTTATTCATAAGGTTGTTAGGAGTTTTTTTCTCTATGCATCCATAAAATTTAATCGAGCTCTACAACCCACGTTGATAAGTCTAACATGGTAGGTTATTTCTTTGACAATGTTGCATTTTCCTTCACATTTACTCAACCTAGACCTAATTCCCTTAAATTCCTTATCCACACAATAAAGATAAAAAATTGTACTCCATTCTTAATTTGGCTTGGAAAAATGCGAGAAGAAGATTTAGGGGAGACAACTATATCATATTCATGACGAAAGGTCACTTTGGCCAAGGTAATCTTGATCTTTAATGGTGGTAGGGATTGATGGGCCTCTACAATATCTATCAAAAGGCCCATCAATGAAACACTTTTTGACCACTTGTGTATCTATAAACTCACCTCTTTTGCCATGATTAATATAAATTGTGGTTGCTTGCACATTATTTAATGAGTGATTTGACTTTGTGATGTGATGATTTATGCTTATGTTTATGCTTATTTTTCATGATAATATTGTGTATCTAGCCTAACCTAAGCAGATCGAACCACACATGAAAGGTTAGAGGCTCCAACACTTGGAGAAAAACCAAGGATCTTGTCCCCTCACCTACCATGATTTCATTGCTAGACATTAAGAAGCTATTTCAGTCGTGCTTCCTCGACCTCATACACCAAGGGAAGAAGAAGACAACCAATAGAAAATGAGGATCGTAATTGAGAAATTCTTGGGGAGAAAATCCTCGAAATTTCTCCTTTGTTGAAGGATGGATTCGATCTTCCTAATAATATAAATAAAACCCAAGGAATATCTTTGAGGATTTAGTTTTTGATTTAGGATTGAAGGATTGTAGCTTGTCATTTTTTCAAAGACCTTGATAACTTGGAGGCTTACTCCATTGATCTACTATGCTTTGATTAATCAATGAAGATTTTCCATTCTTCATCTCATTAGTCTCTTCAAGGTTCTTTTCGTTGCTTAGGTAGGGCCCACTCAAGAGGGCTCAAGGACCCTTCTGTACTATTACTTTCCATGTCTTTATGTTTCATATTAATCATTTAATTGTTTAAATTAAATAGCATGCTAAATGCATGGTTCTATTCATGAATGCAATTTAGCTCTATTTCTTGTAGAATAAGTTGCAGAATTGTAGGAACTCATTGAGATTATTTTCTTAGGATTAGAAGTTCATTTCAACACCATCACATCATGTTTTGATTATTTTATCAATCTTATGAAGAATTAGCAAGGTGTGTGAATATTTTTTACCTTTCCTATAGGCCTATTACAATTCTTGTAGAACAACACTCTAATACCCCTAGGCAGAACCCCAACTGTAAATGTAAATATAAATGTACATATGTATATAAGCTGGTGAGATGTTTGTACCAAGTCTTAGAATTAGTTTTGTAAGTGCCTTCCATAATATAGCATGCATATGTGTTGCGCATTAAAAGAAGAAGTGTGCACATTCCAGGATACTGTGCACAACAAACTTAAGTGCGCATGATTTTGAGGCCAAAGAACCTTTGTGTATATGTTTTGTTTTGAGGCTGGTGAGTCGAGATGTAGAAAGGACACTATGTTTGTAATGTAAATGTAAATGTAAATGTAATCACACACAAATATTAATGAAAAACACATCATTGCGGCAGACTAACCATGTAAAAGAGTATAGGGGGATAAACTCCACTAGTTACAGAAAGGGGGCTAAAAGTTAAGGATAAGGGGCTAAGATAGGGAGCTTAAGCCAAAAAGGAATATTATATTAATATTCCTTAAAGTATAAAGTATGGATAATTATTTTATCCTAAGATCTAAGGATAAGATAAGGATGGGGACAAGTGGGGCAAAGTAGTTCTCAACGTGCCAAGTGTCAAGTTGGGAACATGCATACATATAGTTTGTACTTAGTTCATTTTCCCATCATTCCATCATCATTCACTCACTCATTTAGCTGTCCTCTGTACCTTCCTGTTATTATCACTATACATGTACCCGTACTCGTACCTTTACATGTATCTGGTTAGCTTAGGAGCTGGGATAAATAAGCGAGTTGTTAGGCCCATGGGATATTGAGGAGGCGGGTTGTGAGGCCCATGAGAAGTTCTCTCTAGGTGAGAAAATTGTTGGGAATTGATTTCTCTAAGGTGCCAAACTGCAGTTACAGGGCTCTAAGACTTCTTATCTAGCCTGTTGCTGAAGCCCCAAAAAGGAAGTGGGGTAGCCAAGGAACTGTTGAGCAGAGAAGGGCCACACTTCCTGGGGTGGGAAAAACATGTGGGGAATGAGGGACTGTAGTCTATTAGTTCGATTTGGTACCTGTGACATAATTTTTCCTGTTGTCTGAGATACATCATCTTGGTTGGGAATTCCTTTACCCAGGTGGAGTTTAGTCTCATCTCGGGGGTGACCCACTTCTGAGAGTTTGAGTAGTTTGGTCTAAGACTAGGAGGAACGTGGAAGGTCTACACGTAGTTGATGATCTTTTAATTAAGATAAGTGTCAACTATGTGTTAAATTATGTGTTGTGTTATTAATTATGCGTTTATTTTTATGGGTTTTTCCTGTGTGTCGTGCAAGTGTTTTTTATTATTATTATGTATGAATCTATGTATTTTCAAAGTATTTTTATGTTTTAAATGTGGTATCAAAGTTCAAATTTTGGT
The DNA here is from genome assembly GCA_000966675.3 of Picea glauca. Taxonomy (NCBI): domain Eukaryota; kingdom Viridiplantae; phylum Streptophyta; class Pinopsida; order Pinales; family Pinaceae; genus Picea; species Picea glauca. Next base: position 66,949 of record JZKD02S0235022.1, read on the forward strand.
TGGAATAACCCAATTGGTTGTTGGGGATGCTACAATATGGTATCAGAGCTCCAATTTTCAAGACTGAGCCTGGATGGGATGAGAAATTTGAATGTTGATATGAAATTTCAAAGAGAATTGATTTCAGAGTGGCCAAATTTCAAGTTACAGTGCATCCATGGTAAAAATTAGAAGCAATTGAGTGGAATTGGGAAAAATCCCCAATTTCTATTGTTAAATTCGTGGGGAATTTGGGAAATTTGGCCAAGTTATGAAATATTCTATCCTAGCAAATTTAGACCTAGAATTGATCGAATTAAAAGTTATAAGGAAGCCATGAAATATTGAGCGAGATTAGTTGATTAAAAATTCTCAATTCGTGAATGAGTTTGGGAAAAATCCATTCCAAGAATGTCAACCATCATCGATTTGTTGTTGCATAGGTTGAATTTGTGTTATCGGAGTGAAATTGAACAAATTTCATGGTTGCAGAATGTCCATGGTAGAAAGTGGGTGAAAAATTGGGCAAAATCCCCAATTTCTGCAGTGGAATTCACGAGAAATTGATGCACAAAGAATAAAGGCGTCCAAGTGTGCATGCTAAAATTTAGCACTATGTGGTGCAAAGCATATGATGTATGGAAATAAGGGTGTGTAGGTGTGCACACTAAAATTTGGCACTGCATGGTGTAAATCATATGATGCATGGAAATAAGGGTGTGCAGGTGTGTGCGCTAAAATTTGGTGTTGTGGGGTGCAAGCTGGTGATGCGCGGAAAAATGAGGGTGCGTAGGTGTGTGCACTAAAATTTAGCATTGCGGAGTGCAAGCTAGGATGTGCGGAAAAATAAGGGTGCACAGGTGTGCACACTAAAATTTGGTGTTGTGCAGTGCAAGCTAGGTTGTGCGGAAAAATAACGGTGCACGGGCGTGCACACTAAAATTTGGTGATGCGAGGAAAAAGGATGGTGTGCAGGTGTGCACACTAAAATATGGTGTTGTGCGATGCAAGCAAGTGAAGTGCGAAAACATTATGGTGTGTAGTATGTCCAATAAATTTTAGCACTCTGTGGTGCGAATTGGCTGGTGCAAGCATAATATTGGGACATGCAGTGTGCGTACACATAATATTGGCACGTGTGATGTGTGCACTGAGAATTGGAAGAGCTAGGAATTTTTTTAGTGCATGTGCAATGTTGGTATGCAGTGCATGCATGTTGAATATTCACGTCGCGTGACGGTTTAATTAATGGTGTGCACAGAGTACTGGTGCACAATGGGAGTGCACTAAACTTTGGCATGGTGCGATCTGTAAAGTGAAATGCATGCAGAATATTAAAATGGGACACAAAATTGCACGCAATAGGTATTAGTGCATGAACCAAAATTGTGCGCGGTAGATATTGGCGCGCAACACAAAAGTAGTGCACACCATATATAGGTGTGTGGAGCATGTGCTACCTTAGGGCGTTGTTGTGCATGATAAATATGGGTGTAAAATTTCAAATTTGTGCATGCGAAATCGTTTGGATGGTCTACCATAGAAGAAAACCAGTGAATTTCTGCGACATTTTATACTGTTTGAAGGTCTTCTTTTTGCAGTGCGTTTTTTAGGCCCTAAACATTGTTTTTAGCTACTCAAAAACCACGAGAACAGAGTGTTGTCTTTGCAACTTAAATGAAATATCTTAGAGATAGATTTATAATGGTTTAAACCATTTGTCAAATAAATATTTTATGAGGAAGTTACATGACAAACAATGGAGGGTAAATTTTAAGACCTAGTTAACTTCAAAGGGCCGTAAATTTCTGCTCCACAATCAGATTGAGGCACAAGAGAAGTCTATGGAAAGACATTGAACCATAGAAAAAATTCACGGAGATGAATTAAAATTATGGGCATGTTAAAATTGTTTAATATGGAATAGAAGGTACCTGTAGCATTCAAGGCCAAAAACACTAATTGGCCTAGAACTTCAACATGTTGTAACTAGCGGACCAGAAACCATAAAGAGGTGAAACTTGGATAGACTATCCAAAATATGTGTATGAAGAAACCCAATTGGGTTCATTTCAAAAATCCATTGGAGCAGGTGAAAAATTGCATAATTACAATGCAAACTTGTGCCAAGTTGAAGTGTGAACAAAAGAATTAATGGACAATTTTCAAATAACCATAACTTTCTACTCAAGATTCAGAATTGAGCATGGGAGAAGGCATTGGATAGGTATTGGATAGTAGAATATAAATATTCACCCATAAAATTGATCTGGGAAGTCAATTTTACAAGGAATCATAAGAAATAATTATGATGCATTATTGAACCAAAATTGTACATAATTTCATGATTTTGTTAAATTATTTAGCCTAACAAGTTTTGTTGGCTACACATTTTGCAGAGTTAACAACCATTATATTAGAACAGGATCAACACAAATCTCAGAATCATGGAATATATACAAGGGGATTACATCCATGAATATTATATTAGAGGGATGTATGTCAATATAGGGAATGAAGGAACAAATTCAAATGGACATGGAGAAGGCAAGGAAGAAAGCATGAATTTGGTAGAGACCATAAAAAGTTTGCAAAAGGATGTCCAAAGTTATAAATATTATAATGAGAGGCTTATGAAATCCAAGGAGCAACAGAAGGTCTTCAACATAAATTTAATGCAGAACTTGGACAAAATAGAAAAGAAGATGGATAAGGAGAATGACTTAAGAAAATCAGGAAGTCACAAGTCTCATCATGAGAGGAGAGGAACAAGAAGTGTTGGAAGAAATCACCATCACTCCCCAAGGAATTCCACTAGGGGAGAACATAGTAGTTCAATTTCATACCCTGTCAGGAAACATAAGAGGAGGTCTAGGGTGGATGAGCTACAGAGAGAAATGAACAAAATCAAGCCTCCTACATTTGATGGTGAGCACAATAAGGATGAGGATGTAGAGACATGGATACTAGGCATGAGGAAGTATTTTCAACTACATAATTACTCCTCACACGCATAAGGAATAATTTCCATCTATCAGCTCAAGGGAAAGGCATCCATGTGGTGGGACCAATTTGTGTAGGTGAAACACATTGATGAGAAAAATGTTACTTGGAGGGAATTCAAGAGATATTTTCAAAAGAAATACTTGACTAAGAGATACTATGACAAGAAAATGAAGGAGTTCTTCAAACTCAAGATTGGGAGTATGACCATAGATGAATATGAAAGGAGGTTTTTAGAGCAGTTGAAGTATGTTTCTTTCATCAAGTATGAGTCAGTTAAGATTCAAGCGTTTTTGAGTGTGCTTCCATCATTTATTAGTGATAAGATAAAATATGATGATCCCAAAACATTGGAGGAGACCATAAGGCGAGATAAATTTCTTTATGATCAACATAAAGGAAGACCAAATTTCCAAAAATCTTGGGAAGACAAGAATAAAGGCAAGATGGAACAAAAGAAGAAGGGGCGTAAGCCACCATTATTCATAAATATTTCTCTGAGACAACTAGCTTCTACAGAACCCAGAATGACCAATACAATGGGGAAAATACCAAGGCATCCACCTATTCAATGTTGGGGTTTTGGGGGAGACCATATGTACAAAGATTGCCCTCAGAGAGGTGAAAAAGTGAGGACTGTTCATAATGTACAACAAGATGATACATTCAAGGACATGTGCAGAAATGTATCTAGGATCTATGCAGCCCTAGAGAACAATCAAGTTGAGTTTCAATCACATATGATTGAAGTGGAAGGTAATATCAACAACCAAACCATTTTTATTTTAATTGATTCATCAGCTAGTCATAGTTATCTAGATCCTAAGATGGTGGAAATATTGCATTTTCCAAGAAGTAAACTTGGAAAATCTTGTTTGGTGAAGTTGGCTACCGGAGCTAAAAGAAAAATTATTGAGATGGTTAAGGCATGTCCAATGGACATGAATGAATTGAGCACCAGGGTATATTTGAACATCATACCTTTAGGTTCCTATGAATGCCTAATTGGTATGGATTGGTTGGACCAACACCATGCTATCCTAGACTGTTATAATAAGGAATTTACTTGCTTGGATGAGATAGGGAACCTAAGGACAGTGCAAGGAATTCTTAGGGCAGTAACCGTAAGAGAAATTTCAACATTGTAGCTGAAGAAAAGTTACAGAAAAGGGTGCCAAATATTTGTTGCACATATGGAAGAGACACCTAAAGATAAGGTGTCAAACATTGATGATTATGAAGTTCTAAAGAGTTTGAAGATGTATTTAAAGAAATACCAGGATTACCCCCTAAAAGAGACATTGATTTCTCCATCAATTTGATACCTAGAGCAGCCCCAATATCCAAGACCCCTTACAGGATGAGTACACCTGAATTAAGGGAATTGAAAATGAAACTAGAAGAGCTTATGAAGAAGGGGTATATATGCCAAAGTGTGTCACCTTGGGGTGCCCCAATATTATTTGCGAAGAAAAAGGATGGAACACTGAGACTTTGCATTGACTTCGGGCAGTTGAACAAGGTAAATGTGAAGAACAAGTATCCTTTTCCAAGGATCGATGACCTCTTTGATCAGTTTAAAGATGCAAAATATTCTCTAAGATTGATCTCAGGTCAGACTATCATAAGGTAAGAATTAAATATGAAGACATCAACATGATTTCTTTTCAAACAAGGTATGGTCATTATGAGTTCATTGTGGTGTCATTTGGGTTATCAAATGCACAAATTATCTTCATGTGTTTAATGAATGATATTTTCAGAGAATACTTAGATAAGTTTGTCATTGTCTTTTTGGATGACATTATTATATATTCTAAGTCAAAGGAAGAGCATGAGAAACACTTCAAGATGGTTTTACAAGTATTAAGGGAGCATCAATTGTATGCCAAATTGAGCAAGTGCTCATTCTATCATAAACAAATTCATTATTTGGGACATATCATTTCAGAGGAAGGGATAGAAGTGGATCTTGAGAAGATAGAGGCCATTAGAGGATGGTCAATGCCAAATAATGTGACAGAGGTCAGATCATTCATGGAGCTTGCAGGCTACTATAGGATATTTATTGAAGGATTCTCAAAGATTGCACACCCAATCACCTCCTTGCAAAAGAAGGGTGTGAAGTTTCAATGGACATTATATTTTGAAAAGAGTTTCCAACACTTGAAGAATTTATTAACAAGTGCTTCAATACTAAGGATTGTTGATCCAAATGAAGACTTCATTGTATGCATTGATGCATATAAATAAAGTCTTAGTGGAGTCCTTAGTCAAAATGGGTATGTGGTATGCTATGAATCAAGGAAGTTGAAGGAGCATGAAAGGCACTATGCTACTCATGATTTGGAGTTGGCAGCCATAGTGCATGCCTTGAATATGTGGATGAAGTACCTCATGGGGAATATATTCAAGTTGAGGACAGATGATAGTGGTATGAAATATTTATTTGGACAACCAACTCTAAATGTCAGGCAAAGCAGGTGGTTAGAATTCCTCAATGATTATGACTTTGATATAAAGCATATCAAAGGGAAAGAGAAAAAGGTGGATAATTCACTTAGTAGAAGGGTGCATGAGTTTCATGCTACAACAATTAGTATGTACAAATTAGATTTGAAAGACAAAATCATAGAGGCTACAAAATTAGGTTTGCAATACATGGAAATAATAACAAAATTACAACAAGGTATTTTGTAGCAGAAAATTGAAGACTATAAGATAGAAAATGATGAAACTCTCATTTACAGGAGAAGAATTTATGTGCCAAATTTTCAGGAATTGAAAAATATGATATTGAGAGAAATACATAATGTACGTTATGTTGGGAACCCGGGTTATCAAAAAACTATTGCAGCTGTCCAGAGCCAATATTATTGGCCAGGCATGAAGAAAGAAGTTGTTGATTTTATTGCCAAGTGTTTGGAGTGTCAAAAGGTCAAGGATGAGCATAGACACCTAGCTGGTTTTCTACAACCATTTCCCTTTCCTCAATGGAAATGGGAAGTTGATTTCATCACCAAACTGCCCAGAACAAACAAGCAGTGTGATTTTATCATGGTAGTGGTGGATAAGCTTACTAAAGCTTCCCATTTTATTCCAGTAAAGCTCACTCACAAGGAAACCAACATTGCTGATATTTATATGAGAGAAATTTCTCGACTACATGGTATACCCAAAACAATTGTGTTTGATAGAGATCCAAAATTTACATCAAATTTTTGGAAAGGATTATTCAAGGCATTTGGAACAAATTTTAATTTTAGCACAACTTGTCATCCAGATTCAGATGGGAAAACAGAGAGGGTGAATCAAGTGATTGAGGATATGTTGAGGACGTATGTGATGGATAAACCATCAAAATGAGAAAACTACCTACACTTGGTAGAGTTTGCTTATAACAATGGGTACCAAGCATCTCTAAAGATGAGCCCATTTGAGGCAATTTATGGCAGAAAGTGAAACACACCGGTAAGTTGGGATAACCCAATATATATAGTAGTGGTTGGGTGTTATCGGACTAATTGGTAGGTGCGGACACTAACAGATCTCCCTAGATCCACCTGGATCTAGAACAAAACAAGACAGAACATGACTCTTTCCCTAATTTTTGACCATTGAATTAGCTAGTAGGAAGGAACAAGTAACATACCTTAGTATCGCTTCCTAGGGTCTCTGTTGCTCCCGCTTCACTCCGGTGCTCTAGTGAGGTCAAGACCAAGACAACACAAACCAACCAAAGTGAAGATAGAAAAATATATTCAACTGTCAACTTATGTGTATGATCAAGGAATTACACAATAAAGTGTGAATAGATTTATGGGAAAGGGACATGCCACTGTATCATATTAATTGAAAGTAAAGATTACAACATGATAGACTTGATGTCACAAACTTCCTTTCGATGGATCTTGGCTCCAACACACACACACTTGCTCAATTATTGCATGAAGAAGATCAAATCCTCTTGATAGACTAACTAGAGTCTCCAAGCTCCTGTTCGAGCTAAGTCCTTCACACAATTCTTTCACCGATTATCCAATGAATCTTGCTTAACCTTTTCCATGAGAATTCCCTCAATATATAGGAGATAATGAGATAGTTACTTGGATAAGAATGATCCCACAATATCAGGGAATCCAATACAAGGATAACCATTCGAATGCCAACCCATTATTCTAGAAGATTCCCTTCTAGAACCATCGAGAATTCATCTTTTTCCATGCTATAGGACGAGTTTTCACCCTAGCTATTCAGCACAGTGCGAGAATTTCACATCCTAGTTTAAGGTAGCCTGCGATAATGGTTCATTCTTGCACCCTGGTATACTAGCAGCCTACGAACCCTCTTCAAAAGTATGTTTTCTGGGAAGAGATGAATGTAACTTTTCTCAAGAGAAAGTTATTATGAAGAGCCTGAGTACACCATCATTAATACACCATCATGATGACCAAAATCATGGGTAACAGAATGCCCCCCAAAGTATGAGGCCAGAACCAGTGACAACCGAAAGACTTTGTAAGCTGCATGTGTGTGTCGAAAACCAGGAGCACACCTAATCGGAAACCTGCGAACACCCAAGCATTTGAAGAATATCATATATATCAATTCTGAGGTAGGCATTCCCATACTCAGATAACAGATGGATGACAATTGTAGACATGCGTCATGGCCACCAATCATACACTGTGGATCCACACTGTCAAAATATAGCATAGCCACTAGGAATACATTGTGGATCTATGCGGAAAATTTCAAATTGAGACGACATAGCCACGAGACATACACAGTGGATCTATGTGTCGCAGATTATACATACTCCATCACAACCTGGACAAAGAGATGATATCTAGGGTCTTCTAATCTCGTCACCCAAAGTACAAATCTAACCATGTGATTACATGTGTTGAAGTCGAACATGGCAGAAACCACTTGATTACCGGTCATTGATGAAATCGTTAACAAGTGCGAGGGAAATCACCATTGATGTCAATGACTCCCAAGGTACTCTAGTACAATCCTTCGAATGTGAATGAATGAGTTGAATTCGAACATCTGATGGAATCTTTCGATCAGGGGTCAATGATGTAAACCCACTGTCGAAAGAGAGAAAACCTGCCATTGAGGCATGTAAGCTCCAAGGTGCCAAAGAATTTCTAAGTCTTTATTCTGGATAATGAGCTGAAGTCGATGGAACAAAACTTGTCACGGGAGGGCCTTGATGTATCCCCCATCAATGACACGAAATGAGTAACAGATTTTGAAGGTGAAACAGAGTATGATGTAAGTTGGACTGGACACAAGGAAGGCCGACACAGAGAGAATGGACAACTACAGATGGCCGACTCAAAAGAGGTTTCAGATGGACTTCTCTTGAACATATGAATGACAYGACCAATGATTTGGTAGCATTGACTCAAAGACGACACAGGGAATGACCTTGTAGCAAATCGAATGAGAGACAAATGGATTTCCCAAACTGGCTTCAAATATAATGAATAGGGGGTGTCATGTTCAAGAGAGACACTTACTGCCAATCAATACGAAGATGATAACATATCCCTTTCCCAAATTTTCCCCCACCATTTCTGGTGAGTACCTCTTTATTTTTACGTAAGCTTGAGGAGGATAACATATGCTTGTTGATATAAGCTTATCCTCCAGATAAGTCCTTCGGAGTATGTTTAACGAACCCTAAGAAGGAGTGGTTCGGTCCCATTACGGGTCTATCGATGTTTGTTTAACGAGTCCAAAGATAGAAAACTCGAAGGTTTTTCATGATTATAGAGTCTGGAAAAACACTTAAAAGAGAACTCTCTCAGTTCCTTTTTCGTAAAATAGTCCGATGAGACCGAAAAGGAGATAAATTGTCGCTCACTAGACGCTTTCTTCAGATACTTTATCGAGCGTGAAAATAGCAAGGTCGCTCGGCTATCTTTTCATGTTTAGAGAGTCTGAAAAGAGCTTAAAGAGGACTATAGGGGGGTTCCTTTTTCGTATAACCTTGTTGAGCACGAAAAAGTGATAAAAGTATGCTCAATCGCGTTCTCATGTATTTTCGAGCACGAGAACGGACAAAGACCACGCTCGAGGTTTTATACAAAAACCATAAAAAACAATCAAAACATGCGATGGAAAAAGAAAAATTATGTCCGCATCCTTGAACATCAAAGTGATTATGCTTGCAAAAGTTACACTCAAAAGGACATTAGGGCTTAGGCTTTAATCAATAAATAATTATTAAAAAAAACCAAATAACATGGTAAAAGTAAATAAAAAGGAGAAAAACTCTTTTTACCATATCATTTTCACTTTTCCACTATTTGAGCCCAAAAACCCCTCTTTTACCCTTAAAGTTCGGCGTCAGATTGCGGGAGTTACGAGCTTTCATTCGACGATCCATCAACAACAGTGAGGTAGGCTCTTTGTCCTTTACTCTTTCATGGTTTAATTTTTCATTTTCATTGGTTAAAATTCATTTTTTGAGTTGGTTTTGTGAGCCCTACTTGCGCTCAACCATTCTCGCAGGTGGGCTACACAGGACCTGCGAGAATGGGGCATTCTCGCAGGTGAGCCCACAGCAGCCTGCGAGGTTCTTGCATTGTGCCTAAAGGGAACCTACGAGAACCACAAAGCACAAAAGTCTTTTAAAAATTTACTCAAAGAAAGAGAACCAATTCATGAATAGAGTTGCTAATCCTCTTTTTGTGCTTCTTATGCAGGTAATTGGCCATCAAAATGGTTCTTGAATGGCGCGAAAGGGATCATGAAGAAGACAGTTCTATTGCCAAAAATCATCCACCCACTATTGTTGCTTTGAGAGACTGTGGCCTTCTGAAGTACTTTCGTATCCCGGGCATGAGGGCACAAGTCAGGTTATTAGAGTACCTTGTGCGTATGTGGGATCCCGATCAGAAGGTATTTCATGTGGGGGTCCACACAATGTCCTTAGATATTGAGGACATTTACTTCTTGATTGGAATGTCACAACATGGTCACTATGTGAGCCTGACTGGTAGCAGAGGTGGTGGGCTGCCCATGAGTGAGTACTGTCGTTTACACTGTGTTCCCGAGGCAGAGAGGAAGAAATAAAAAGTAGCTATTTGGGGGGTACATGATTTGACCCTCCGTACTATCTTGTTCACCATAGCTTGGATGGCTGGGAGTTCTGCTCCTCACATGGCGCTACAGAGTTACTTCCAGTATTCCATAGAGTGTACTGAACCTCGAATTTTTAACTGGGCAGATGCAGTGCTTCGTAGCATAAAAAGGCAGTTGACCAAATGCAAACGAGGAAACCTGAAGCAATTTGGGTACAGATCTTTGTTAGTGTCCTTCTTCCTTGAGAGGGTTCCATTACTGAGGCTGCAGGTTGAGTGGAATTTACCGTCTCCTAGGGATCCAATAATGCTAAGATGGTGTCAGCTCATGGCTCGGCACGTAGCTGGACCAATCATCAAGTATGATGATACCTTCTTCGACTGGCTGCAACCATAGATGTTGATGGTTGATGATTATACTTATGTCGGGTTGGATTTCCGAGGAGATCCAGACTTAGTCTTGCCAGAGGATGCTCAATGGGGGGAACTTGGTAAGAAGTACACACACTTTTTTTTTTCTTTTTAATTTTTTTTTTTGAATTTTAATCATATTCAAATGTTTTTTATATGTTCGTCCAAAGACTAAATACAAAATCCATTTTTGATGACATAGATGTGGGACCTTACCAACATCCTGGTACTTCTCCCATTCAACGGTGAGGAGAGGTAGCGCCAGCGCCACAATATGTGGAGGATTATCAAGTAGTGGAACAAAACTTAGAGGGCTTGACCGAAGATATTCCAGACATGTCTCTTGAAGAGGTTCCACAACGCGATCAACATCATACAGTAGGAGTGTCAAGGTCCATGAGTCAACTTCTCCGTAGAGTTGCTCGGGCAGTCGTGTGTTACCGTGAACGTCATCCATGACGTCACTTTGTAGAAGCTATGAGCTTCATATTTTGACATTTTGGTCTTCGGACAAATTTTTTTTGTAAAAAACTCTTTTGATCGTTATATATACAGGCGACTTCTACTGGTTTATCATGTGTTGTGTGAATATTGATGTGATTGATTTATAAATGATTCAAATGTCTGTCTAATACATAGTTAGCCAATGCATCTGTTAATGTATTTAGACATCTAGGAACATGTTGATATTCAATATAATCAAAATAACACTCTAAGAGGCGAATTCGAAAATACACCCGTAAAAAAGTAGGACTTCGAATAGTATAGACATTACTTAACTGTAGTACTACAAGCTGTGAATCGAGTCACACAACCAAATGACGGATTTCGAGCAAGATAGCATTAACCAATAATTCAATAACGACGCTATACTCTGCAATGTTGTTGGTTGCACGACCGAGACACACACCTCATAAGGAGACAAGTTCGTTTGTAGGGGCATAAATTGCCCATGCAATGGAAGCAAGGTTCTGAGTACTACGACTAGCACCATCATCGAATCCAATATAGGGTAGCGAGGAATCCAGCATATGGAAATCAAACACAACATCACATAAGGGCAGAGACCAGATAACGACAAAAGAAAGCTATAGTAACACACAAGAAGTATGATACATTAAAAATACAAGTACTTGTGCACAGATGATTTTATGCATAGTACTTCTTCAAGTACAACCCATTCCTGGGTTCACTCAAAGGGATACCATCATAATCAACTAACTCATAAGCTCCTTTTTCCAAAACTTGTCGAACGATATAAGGACCTCGCCACATGGCTTCAAATTTTCCAGCTCCTATCATATCTCGGTCTTGATCATAGAGGAGAACGAGATCTCCTTCGGATAAAATGCAAGGCTTGACATGTTTGTTGTATTGGGCCTTGACACACTTTTTCTGAGCTTCTATGACTAGGGTGGCATCACGTCGAGTTTCGTCTAATCACATAAGATACAATAGACGTTCTTCCTCGACAGAAGTGTTAGGTAGGAGTTCAACAACTAGTTTTAAAGAGGGTATCTCACATTCAATCGGGAGAATGGATTCCACACCATAGACTAACTGGAAAGGTGTAAACCTAGTAGCGGACTTGACAGATATCTGGTAATCCCACAATGCCGAAAACAACATTGTGTGCCAACTTGTTTTGTGAATCCCTATCATTCGTCGGAGCATAGTTATGAGAACTTTGTTAATTKCTTCGACTTGGYCGTTGGCTTGTGGGTAATAGGGCGTTGAGTTATCATGGAAAAGACCCAACTTTTCAGTAAGTTTAGACATCATGAAGTTCCTAAAGTGGCTACCGTGATCAGTGATGATATCCTRGGGAACACCAAAACGAGCTATGACATGATTAAAAATGAATAATGTTGCAGTCTTTCCAGTGTTGTCAAATGTCGACATCGCCTCGGCCCATTTCGTAAAGTAATCAATGGCTACAATGATGTAACCATGCCCCCCARCCGAGTGAGGGTGACATGTCATGAAATCGATGCCCCATTTCACAAAGGGACCAACTGAGACCACAGGGTGAAGAGGAGCAGGATGTGACCGTATCTTGTGAGTATAGGTCTAGCAAGCATGGCATTTTTGAACGGTGATTATGCAGTCATTAAAGAAAGAAGGCCAAAAATACCCTGCTCGTAAGATCTTCTGGGCAGTAGCATACCCAGACATATGACCACCATAGGCTCTAGAATGGCAGTCATTCAGAGCTTTCTCAGCTTCGTCGAGCATTAGACAACGTCGAAAAACAGAGTCAATTCCCCGACAATAAAGAGTATCCTCGAGGATAATGTATTGACGAGCTTGGTAGCATATTCGACGTCGCTTAGTACTGGACAAAGTTGGCCAGAAATTCTGGGTTTGGAGATATATAATGATATCACCATACCAAAGATCATCAGTGCTAATAAGGAAAAGAAATTCATCGGGTAATGAATCAGCTGCTACATTTTCCGTTTCAGAATGGGGAAAGTCGCATATCAACTCAACAAACACTAAGAACTTCTTGGACTTGGCACATTCAAATTCAAAGTCAAACTCCTGGAGTATCACAATCTATTTGGAGTATTTTCCCCCTAGCAATCGACGTGTAAGAATGTGTTGCATAGGGTTGCAGTGAGAAATCACTGCAGTTTTGCGCGAGAAGATATAGTGCCGGAAGCGTTGGACGGCTTGGACGACAACCAAGGCCAGTTTTTTGACATGTAAATACTTGATTTCAGTAGGCGTTAGAATTCAACTCAAGTAGTAGATAACATGTTCGTCATTAGCATCATCCTCTTGGACGAGAACCATACCAATAGTGTAATCTGAGGCAACAAGGTAGAGGAAATAATCGCGACTGTAATCGGGGGGAAAGAGAAGCGGAGCACGCATTAGGGACAATTTCAAAGCTTCAAAAGCATTGTTGGCGATGGTATCCCAGATGAACTCTGAATCATTTTTGAGGAGTCGCGTAAATCCATGAGTTATCTCGGCATAATTTGGGATAAAACGATGAAGAAAGTTTGCTTTCCCTTGCAAAATTTGTAATTGGCGAAGAGTAGAAGGAGGGATATTAAGGATCACCTCAACCTTTAAAGGAATCACCCAAATCCCTTGACATGAAACGATAAAACCTAGAAGACGGTCGGATTCCACGCAAAAAACACACTTATGAGGATTCAAACGTATACGGTAGAACCGACAGCAAACGAAAATGGCTCAGAGGTGGGTTGGGTGATCGACTCGGTGCATTGAATGAGAAGGTAAATCGTCCAAATATGGTTGAATGATGTGCTTGATATCATGGAAAGCATAAGACATAGCACGTTTAAAAGTTGCGCTAGCGTTCTTGAGACCGAAAGGAAGTTTTCGATAGGCAAAAGTACCCCAAGGACAAACAAAAGCAGTCTTATGTTGATCCTCGGGAACAATGTTGATTTGATTATACCCGAAGAAACCATCCATGAGAGAGAATATTTCACTTCTGGCACAATCATCGACAATCTGATCGACGAAGGGGGTAGGAAAGTTGTCTTTGAGACAAGCTTTGTTGATATCCCTATAATCAATGCATACACGAATGGTGCCTTGTTTCTTGTCAATCGAGACAAGATTGGAAACCCAGTCGGTGAGAGCCACCGGATAAATAAAGCCGGCTTTCAGAAGTTTCTCGACTTCGAGCTTGATAGCAACCGCTTTACGTGGGTGAATTGGACAAAGGCGTTGCCAAATGGGTTTAGCATTGGGGTATGTCTTTATCTCATGTATCAAAATATCAGGGTCAATACCCGACATTTCCTCGTAGCTCCAGGCGAAGATGTTGCGAAACTCTTTGAATAGGGATGTGTAGGTGACGATTTCGTCAGAAGAACATGAAGCTCTAATATGGACATTTTTGACAATCCCAGGTTTGATGGATATGTCAAGGGGAATAGTGGGTGAGATATTTCTTAAGTTCCCTTCGGAAAACACATCGTGTGCAGACTCGGAAACGGTGGAGATGATGACAATGGTCGATGGGGTCGAAATCCATTGATAGTTCTCAATGGTATGTTGCTCCAGAAAGAGGATGGAATGATGATGCCCATCATCCCAAGGGGTGTCCTCCATGACAAACATGATCATCTCGTCAGTGGGAAAAATGACATGAAAAGGATCGAGAGACAACTCACCAAGAGAGGGGGTAGAAGGTGTTTCCAATTGAATGGCCTCATAGGTGGATTCAACCAGACTTAATGGCATTGCATCGTTGTAACGAAGATGATCTCCAGGGTCAGGTACTATCCAGGGGCCGTGAGATGCGAGAAGTTCATGAGACGAGGTGGAGATCATGTTGATGGAAGCAACCGACGAGCGTGGAACATCGAGTAGTGGAATGGGGAAAGTACCCATTAACGAAGAGTATTTTAGAAGGCCTACAACGACGTTCTCATAACCCGGTGGGGTTTTAGCAATAAAAGGTACGTTGCCAGTACAGGTATCGGAATTAAATAAGGCTAGTTGGTCAATAGTGATGACCGTACCTTGATGTGGGAAACGTACCACACAGAAAAGGGTTGACACAACTGCGTGCATGGAATCGATCCAGCTGCGACCAAGCAGAAGATTATAATCAAGGGGAGTGTCAAAGACTTCCACTTTGACTTGGACCGTTTTGCCTTCTAACATGATGGGAAATGAAGGAAGGACACCATAGGGCTTAAAACCAAAACCGTTGAAGGCTTTAAGAGTGTTCTGGGATTCATTCAAAGAAGGAGAGCCAATGGCTTTCTAGCAAGCAAGAGACATAACACATGTCGAGGCACCCTCATCGATAATGGTTCGGCAAATGTTTTTGTCAGAGACAACCACATGGATCTGGAATGCAAGTTGAGGGGGTAACCTTGGAATGTGATCTTCCAAGTCAAATTTTATTAAATTTGTATCTTTCAGATCGATTCCACCGATAGATTTCAACAGTGCCTTCCATTGTGCGGGACAAGTTTGAAGGACTTTGAGGGATGACATCGTAGAAGGTGCTTGAGCCAGATCTTCGACAATGTTATAGTTCTGGGCAACATGAGCATGAGGATTGAAAGTTGATTTCCATACGACACCCTTTGGGGGGGGTCGGAAAATGGTGTCGAGGCTCGATCATTCGAGATGAAGAGGACCGTTGGTAGGTGGAGTCGCGGGAGAGGTTTGTACCAAGGAAGGCGGTAAATCATCAACCTTCTCCTTAGAGGGAGAATAATCTTTGGCTCGAGTAGTGAGTGCAATGTCGCTCTCCTTAGAATCACCAGTACACATCAAAACATAGGAGGTAGTAGAAGATGAGGGTTGGTCATGGATGACCAACTGAGCCTGTTGTTGAGACGGGAAGGGTTGCGAAAAAACGGCTGGTGCAGGTGGTTTTGGAGCTCCTTGAAGGAACTTAGTGACATCGGCATGTCATGGACAATCCTTTGTGTAGTGATCATCACCACAGATAAGACAAGGGTATCGAGGTTTGTGCTTATCCCAATCATCAATAGGGGTAGTTTTGGTTTTCTCTGCTTGAGAAGCATTTTTTCCCTCCTTATTCTTACCTCTTCCCTTTTTGGATTTGTTTTTAGCGGCTTGGGTAGATTGAACTGCATTTACCTCAGAAGTCTTGCCGGTGGGAGGGGCAGGAGACGAAGCATTTTTAACATTAGAAGAAGCATATTTGGGGTTTGTGCTTGAAGTGGAATGTGGTTGGGCCTGGAAAGTGCCAATCACACCGTCAGCTGCATGTGAAGCAGCTGGAGTAGTTGAAGTGGTGGAAGTGGAAGGATGAGGTAAATCAGGTAGTAAATCATAAAGGGTTCCCGTTTGTGAGTAAACGAGGTCAATATATTGAGCACGACTTATGGCCTATTCTTTTGTGACTACTCCACCCATGGCGATGTCACGACCGATGTCGTTCACAAATGATTCTGTGAACCATTCTATCAGTAACTGATTGGGGAGTTCGAGTTTAATTAGACGTCGTCTCCGTCGCCACTCATGAATGTGATCAGATATATGAGTGGCCTTGTTCTGTTTGAAAGAAGTCAAAATCTCGATTCCCGTGTCATAACGAATCGGTAACTGGTAGTGTGTGAGGAAATCCATAGCTAAGGTGTTGAAGTGAGAGAAGAAACCTTGTGGCAATTCGATATACCACTTCGGAGCAGAACCTGTGAGGGTTTGTTGAAAAAGACGTAAACGAATATAGTCATCCATCAACGAGTTGGATGAACACCATAGGTGAAAAGTCATAACGTGATTATTTGGGTCCTCTCCCACTTTGTTGTCGAATTTGGGAATGTCCGATGGTAACTTGGCGGGGATAGTAGGCCATTGGGGAGAGTGACGAATTGGATCATTTAAAATCCTTGACAAATCCGGAAGATCCAAAGTGGTGATAAAAGGTAACTGTTGATTCACCTGTGGGTACTGGTGGCTTTGGGGAGGAAGCCTCGTCGACAAACCAGTAGGACCATAAGCAGTCTGCATATAATGTGAAGACCCAGGCAGATGCGGTGGTGGTTGTAGAGGATAGTAGGTCATAGAATTATACCCTGGAACAGGGGCTTGAGGTTGAGAATTCACCCCCCAAATGGGATTGAACGAACTGGGATATGGTTGGGCCATACTAGGAGGTATTACAGACGCAGCTGGAAACTGTTGCCCCCCAGTCGATTGAGGAGGATGTTGTATCAACTGATTCCAATACTGGGCCAAGGAGGGAGGTATGTTTTTCCCATAAGGTGGTGTCGGTCCTCCCATTGAAGGTGGTGATCCAATTGGGGGAAATGTTCCAATTGGGGGTTGTGTTCCAATTGGGATTTGTGTTCCAAAAGGAATTTTCCCGCTGAGAGGGGATTGAGTCATACCACCTTGGTGAAATTGTCCACCAACCAGAAACTGGTAATTTGGAGTTAATGACAAAGTAGTGCCACTAGGATTAAGACTGCCAGTGGAAGACGAAGAAGGTCCTCCAAAAGGAAATTGAGGGAGTGTTGGAATAAAACCGGGAAGAGAGTGCCCAGAAGAAGAAGGACCACTAGGAGAGCCGGATGGAGTTTGCACAGGAGTAGGAATGGAAGCATTCAATGCACGGTATCCAGGTGGTAGTGTTGGAGTGACGTTGGGCGTTCCCGGTGTGTTGATGGGAGCAAGACTAACTGCAGTAAACCTGGTTGGAACACTCGTAGTATCTGTGAGATGGGCCATTTTGGCAGGGACGGTAAAGTGATAGGTGGTGGTCAACGGTACTGTCTTTGGGTTAGAGATTGCGGAAATCATAGGTGGGGTGATCTCAGAAATAATAGGTGAACCTGGACCAAAAAGGTACCATCGGAAAACACCTGTAGACCAAAAAAGATCTTGGCCTTCTATGCCTGGAAAGGGTCCAACTAGTGATCTAGAAGACGTAACAACTAAGTCTCCGGAAGAATTCAGTCACATAAATGCTCACTCAGAATCATGGTGAAGTCGAAAGTCCTCTCGAGTATTTGTAATTCAAAAATGTTCTGGAGAGTCAGTTCATTCCACGTGTGGTGTGGTGACGACTGTGAATTCACTTTGCCGAGGAGAGCCCTCAGGTGTACTTGTATGAAAGGGTTGAGAACCGTCCAGATGCTCTGGAGATAAACCCTACATTCTACGTGAACGACGTAGAGGAGCTATTGTAAACGAGTGACAAACTTCATGAAGAAAATCTTATGGTCAACTTTTGTAACAAACAACACGTGCTAGTAAACAAAATCTAGGAAGCAATCACCAAGAAAACAAGACCTTCTAATTCCGAAGCCACTAGTTGGTGATGAAATCCAACGTCGCAACAACGAGACAAGAAGGGGCTAGGCTAGGGTGGAAAATTTATGCTGACGACCTGCTTAACAAACTTACACCCTGGTGCAAGCTCCCACACATAATCGTGGGTATACCCTCCAAGGAGCCCGAGTGAGTTTGGTCAACATCAATTCCAGGTACTGTGAAGACTTTCCCCTTCACAGTCACCTCTTGTAAGAACCTAGAAAGATAGGCCACTAAGGTTACCACCAACAACAATAAAGCCTGGGGGGACAGTCGACAGGCCGATCCACACGCAAAGGCAGGGTATCTAGCCCGCAATCAACTCAAAAGGATTCCACTCATCATTGTGGGTATACCTCCGAGTGATCCCTATAATACATGCAATCTCTACACTAATATCAACAGAGCAGGGTGAGTAACTCTGTCAATATCAATGCGATCTCGTGTTTGACCCTTGTGTGAGAAGGGCTTCCCAGGACAAGATGTTGCAAATGGAATTTAACACTCCTTAACACAAGATGCTATTGTGTGTTTTTTTCTTTGAAGAGTGTATCTCTCTTCCTACTCCAAAGCGCTAGCCTAGCTAAATGTTGGTGTAATAGAGCCCTAGAAAAGAGTTACTAGGTAAATTTTACAATTGCGCAGTGTTATTAAGAGTTGTTGTTTATTCAAAGGAAAAGAAGATGAAACTGATGTTGTATTAGACTCTGACCCAACGATGCATGGATGAGAATGAAATATATCACTTTTCGTTCAATGAATCCTATGTATGGGAGGGAAAGAGAAATTTTCCAGATCAACCTTGGACTACAATACAAAATTTCCTTTAAATGCAAATGCAACAAATCACGCATCAATAACAATTCTCTATTGCTTCTTTTTCAATAATTTCAACAATTGATTTTCAATGTTTTCGAAGACAAAAATGATTTTTTGAAAGAAAAACTTTGTTCACTTTTCAAAAAGGACCCACACCATAATAATGAGATTACAGAAAATAAAAAACCAATGAACAAGCAATGATAAAAACCCAAACCACTCTTTCAATGAAAACAAAAATAACAAGCAAACCAATCTAGTCTTTTCAATTACATAAGAAAAGTGATCTTTCAAACAATAAGCAAATGATGAAGACAAAGAAACTCAACTTTCAACTGATCGTCGGTCCTTAACCAATCAAGCACACTCTGATTCCAAAATCAGAGAGTATAGATTTGCCAAGAAAATTCAAGAAATGAAAGTCAAGAACAAGTGACAGGAAGAGCCTTTGAAATCCTAAAACTATTCGTGCATGAAAACAAAGACAAGAAGAACACCAATCAATGGTCCAAGAGACTCTTTTTGAGCATCTAAACTGATCTGGGCAATTCAAGATGCAAAAACTCAAATCCAAAACTTTGAAAAAATGAGTTTGCAGGCTGGCAATATTACACAGTGCGAGAATTAGGGATTCTCGCAGGTGGGCTTTGAATAGAGTGTGAAAACCTCGCACTGAACCTAAAAGCAGGATGTGAACCCTATAGATTCTTGCAGGCTATTGTGAAGTGCAGTGCGAGAATGTCTGAAACTAGTCAATTTTTTAGAAAAAGACACAAAATTTGAGGAGGCCTCTGGACCCAGAGGGTCTATCAGGGTATCCTGAAGACTCAGAGATTGATATGAATGGAGAAAGGTAAGGCAAGAAAAAATGGCCAAGGAAAAACACCAAAAACCACAAGAAAACGGGTTATAATCCCCAGTGGAGTCACCAATTTTGTTATCAGACTAATCGGTAGGTGTGGACACTAACAGATTTCCCTAGATCCACCTAGATCTAGAACAAAACAAGACATGGCATGACTCTTTCCCTAAGTTTTGACCATTGAATTAGCTAGTAGGAAGGAACAAGTAACATACCTTAGTATCACTTCCTAGGGTCTCTGTTGCTCCCGCTTCTCTCCGGTGCTCTCGTGAGGTCAAGACCAAGACAACACAAACCACCCAAAGTGAAGATAGAAAAATATATTCAGCTGTCAACTTATGTGTATGATCAAGGAATTACACAATAAAGTGCGAATAGCTTTATGGGAAAGGGACATGCCACTGTATCATATTAATTGAAAGTAAATATTACAACATGATAGCCTTGATGTCGCAAGCTTCCTTTTGATGGCTCTTGGCTCCAACACACACACACTTGCTCAATTTTTGCATGAAGAAGATCAAATCCTCTTGATAGACTAACTAGAGTCTCCAAGCTCCTGTTTGAGCTAAGTCCTTCACACAATTCTTTCACCAATTCTCCAATGAATCTTGCTTAACCTTTTCCATGAGAATTCCCTCAATATATAGGAGAGAATGAGATAGTTACTTGGATAAGAATGATCCCACAATATCAGGGAATACAGTGCAAGGATAACCATTTGAATGCCAACCCATTATTCTAGAAGATTCCCTTCTAGAACCATCGAGAATTCATCTTTTTCCATGCTTTAGGACGAGTTCGCACCCTAGCTATTCAACACAGTGCGAGAAGTTCACATCCTGGCTTAAGGAAGCCTGTGAGAATGGGTCATTCTCGCACCCTGGTATACTAGCATCCTGTGAACCCTCTTCAAAAGTATGTTTTCTGGGAAGAGATGAAGGTAACTTTTCTCAGGAGAAAGTTCTTATGAAGAGCCTGAGTACACCATCATTAATACACCATCATGATGACCAAAATCATGGGTAACATTGGGCTAGAATTAATCAGGGAAATGGAAGAGAAAATGATGAAAATAAAATAGAATTTAAAGCTTTCCCAAGGCAGGCACAAAAGTTATGCTGGTAAGGGAAGAATTGACAGGGAATTTAAAGTGGGTGACCATGTATTTTTGAAATTAAAGGCCAACATAAATTCCCTGAAATTGGGAAATTGTTCAAAGTTGGCAGCTTGTTATTGTGGGCCATTTGAAATCCTAGAGAGGATTGGGCTTGTAGAATATATTCTTTCCTTTCCTACATCAATGTATATTCATAATGTATTCCATGTATATTTTCTCAAAAAGTATGTACCTAATTCTAATCATGTCATTGATTGGAATGTGATTCAGGTGGAGCAAGAAGGTGCTTTTCAAGTGCATCTAGTGTTCATATTGGACCGAAAGATCAAGAAGCTCTAGAATCGAGCCATAGATCTAGTAAAGGTACAATGGACCTGCTACGATCCTGAAGATGAAACTTGGGAGCACGAGGATGCTATGCAGGCATAATACCCACATTTTTTTGAAGATTTTTGAAATTTTGGTTGTATATGTGTATAGATTGCACTGAGGACAATGCATAAATAAGGGGGGGGGGGGGAATGTAATACCCCTAGGATGAACCCCAACTGAAAATGTAAATATAAATGTACATATGTATATAAGGTGTTGATTTGTTTGTACCAAGTCTTAGAATTACTTTTGTAAGCGCCTTCCATAATATAGCGTGCATATGTGCTACTAACTAAAAGAAGAAGTGTGTACATTCTCAGATATCGGGTGCAACAAAATTAAGTGCACACAATTTTAAGGCTAGAGAACCTTTGTGTATGTGTTGTGTTTTGAGGCTAGTGAGCCAAGATGTAGAAAGGACAATATGCCTATAATGTAAATGTAAATGTAATCACACACAAATATCAATGAAAAACACATCACTATGGTAGACCAACCATGTAAAAGAGTATGGGGTACTAAACTCTAGTATTTATGGAAAGGGGGATAAACTTTAAGGATGAGGGGATAAGATAGGAAGATTAATCCAAAAAGGAATATTATATTAATATTCCTTAAAGTATAAAGTATGGATAATTATTTTATCTTGAGTTCTAAGGATGGGGACAAGTGGGCCAAAGTAGTTCTCAACATGACAAGTGTCAATTTGGGAACATGCATACATATAGTTTGGACTTAGTTCATTTTCCCTTCATTCCATCATCATTCACTCACTCATTCAGTTGTCCTTTGTACCTTCCTGTTACTATCCCTGTACTTGTACCTGTACCTGGTTATCTTAGGAGCTGGACTAAAGAAGTAGGTTGTAAGGCCTGTGGGATATTGAAGAGGTGGGTTGTCAGGCCTATTAGCACTCCATAAATCTATTTGGCTGATAAATAGATGACGAAGGTAACTTGTTCAACCAACTTTGAGACCTGAAACTAGAATTTCAGATCTGAGAGGGCTCTCTAAGAAATGGCACGGTCTCCGCGCAGGATATGAATTTGGAAAAAATGGCTAGATTTAACACCTACGATATAGTGCGTTTTGGTTATATTGGCATAGGAAAGTAAGACTTGGGCTATGGGGTTAGTCTGAGGAAGAGACGAGACAAATGACTCAGTGAGTGAACTCGAGAGGATAAGGCTAGGTGAGCAACAACCTTAAGTGTAAAACTGTAATGTGTGTCGGGAGAAATTACAGGAAGTAACTCAGGAGTGGCGCCGTGGATGAATTCAGAGTTAGATTTAGAGGAAAATGTTTTGTCTAAGTGGCGTGAACAAGGGGCATTTTATAGTGAATCCGCAGGTTCAATAATTCATTCCGAAATAGACAGAAAGAGATATGAAATAAAGATAACAGGAAAGAACATACACAAAGAAAGAAGTACAATACATCCAATTGTTACAACTAGAATATTTTCATCAAGTCACAAAACCTTTGCATTAAATTCCAGTCAAAACTCAAATTACATACAATAATTGATGTCTACCACATTTGCCTACCAACTTGGCTTACATCAAAAAGATGAAATATATAAGAAAGGGTGTCACTTGGGCTACTCTGCCTCCTAATTGCTAACCCTTAGAACTAGGAAAACTGAATAACATGTGCTGGAGACTATTCACATAGTGTTTCCAAAAATAGACAACAATCACACCCTTTTACTTATGACTGTTTGCAATTTCTCCATGGGATATGATCGCCAGTCAGGCTCTAGTATGGAGAAAATATGTGTCACTGTGTTCCTTTGAGCAGATGTCCCGACAAACAAGTGTCTGTCAAGAGCTTGCTATCTGCAAATAACGACTTCGATTTCAGTGATGTGGTCATTCATCAAGAGCTTCACACAGTAAAAACTGTTAGATCATTGCGGCCATTATCAAAATGGTAGTTTACTTCAGGGAAAACATATCTTTCAAAATTGCCAAGATTTGTCTCATCTTTAGAGGGTGCAGAGTCGGGCACCAACTAAACTTGTTTTTCCTGTGCGCTAGCGAGAGCTATGCGGGCTCCTTCTTCATTCATTTCACATTCTCTGGAATGTTTCGCGTGCCTTTCTTTCGTTAGTCTTTGTGCTTATCACAACTGTACAATGGTGTCTTGCACCTCTTTGAGCTGCCTTTTCAACCATGCCATGTTCCCTTTGTGACCCTGCATTGTGGATGCTTTTGTGGCCTTTGTTGCTGGTTGTCACTGTAATTCCATGTTTTCTTGATAGAGCTCGGCGATGGTCAGTTTCGCTTGTTGCAGTTTCTGAAATGGCACTTGCTCATTTTCTTTTTAAATATTCTCTTTCCTTGTTCTGATCATGTCTTCTCGGCTTGATCCCCCAGCAGGTTCTATCCGAATGGAACACATGAGTTGCTCTTCAGCTACCAATCTGACTCAAGGTTCTTCTGAAATTTGAGCTTCCATGATATTCTGGTTTTTCCTCAGCCTGCCCCTCCTCCGAGGCATTTGTTGCCGGGGAGAGAGGGCTCTAGTTTTCTTCCCTTCCTGTGTGAATCCCTCTGTTTTAGATTTTTTGTGAATTGATCTGGTCTCCTATGCAAGTAAAGGGATGGTTCCTTTTACATTTTTGGGAATGCCTGCTGCAGGTGATAATGCATCCCAGTCCCTTTGAGGCTTTAACCTTACAGTTTTACTACTTTGTGTGCCTTTCTTTGCACTCTGAGAGGTTTCCATAGCGCTACCATGGAAAATTTTGCACGTAGTGTATCCAACAAACGCACAGGATGGGAAAAGGTTTTGATCACACTAAAATGGCAAGGAAAAATGAAAATAGAGTTTCAAGCCTGGTTCTATGACTGGGGAGAATGTCGAGCATCCGAGATTTATAACAAATCAGACAGGAAAATAAATCATGCTAGAGGATAGTGAATTCATGGCGACTAGATGTTCCAGATCAAGTTGCAGGTTTTCCATGGAAAATCCCCGCATGCAAGATACAGGTGACAAGGCTGGCTAGTCATGCATGATACGAACGTCGTGATTTTTCATTCCCTCAGCCTCCATGATGAACTGATAATAACTGTTGTACTTGATGAAGTGACCTCTATTAACCACTTGACTCAACCTAGGGCATGTAGAGACTGGTTTCTCGACAGAACTCAACTTTCTTGGAAAAGACATACCCGTACCCCTTATACAAGTTTCAGATCTGAAATCCCTTCCTGTTTCCAAGGGCCAACCAAACACTTGCTAACCTTAAACTTATTGTTTTACGTACATGACTTCACATGTTCGGGCGCATGGGTCGCAACATGACTTTAAAAACAACTCTAATTTGGAAAGAAAAATGGTGGCTCTAACATCTAGCTCCAATGGGGGTGCTATCCTTCCTGTGAGGTAGCAAAGAACAATAGATCAGGTGCCTGACCATTGGGATTTTTTTGACCTCTAGGCATTTGGAAAACAAACTAAATCTATCGATGCAGCTTCTAAGACTTCAACATAAACTTAGGGCCTTCGCTTCGGGATTCAATTTTCTGTTGACCTATAGACTCGATGAAAAATAAAATGACTATTTACAATGATAAATGATTTAAATGGATTTTATTCCATCAAGTAATGTTTTAGGAACCTGTCGTTTATAGGGCCCCAATCAAAACTTTCTCCATCTAACCCTTGTGAGGACAATCTCTGAACCTATGGTCCCCTTTACAACCCCAACATTGCATAGGTGGCTATCTTGGCCCTTGACTCCATGTGTCAATCGTTCTGGGTTCTTTAGGTGTTTGTTGTCCTTGTGAATTATTTCTGAAGAATGGTGGCTTAGCGCCCTTCTTCCTTTGATCCACCTTGAATTTCTTATTGTCTTCCCAAGCCCTTTGGAAAGATGGCCTTACTTTCTGTTGATCATATAGGCATTTAACTCTCCTTATGGTCTCTTATAATGTCTTGGGATCATCATACTTTATTTTGTCACTAATGAACGATGGAAATCCACTTAAATACCTTTGAATCTTGACTGTCTCATCCTTGATGAAAGCGACATACTTCAGAAGTTCTAGAAATCTTCTCTCATATTCATCTATGGTCATACTTCCAAGATTCAGTTCAAAGAACTCTTTCATTTTCTTATCATAGTATCTCTTAGTCAAGTACTTCTTCTAGAAATACTTCTTAAATTCCCTCCAAGTAACACTTTTCTCTACAATGTGTTGTACTTTCACAAGTTGATCCACCACATGGAGGCCTTTCCTTTGAGTTGATAGATAACGATTCTACCTTCTGCATGAGAAGAATAATTATGAAATTGAAAATACTTCCTCATGCCTAGCAACCATGTTTCTGCATCTTCATCCTTCTTTTGCTCAACATCAAATGTAGGAGGTTTGATTTTGTTCATTTCTCCTCGCAGCTCATCCACCCCAGATCCCGTATACCTTCTGACAGGGGATAGACTTGAGATGTTACCTTCTCTCTTATGGGAATTCCTCTGAGAATGATGGTGATGTCTACTATCACTTTTTACTTTTCTTTTCTCCTCTGAAGGTTTGTGACTCCCAAATTCACTTGAGCCACTCTCCTTAATCAATTTATTTTCTATTCTTTTCAAACCCTCCAATAGCTTCATGTTGAATTCATCCTGATTCTCTTTGGCTTTCATAAGACTTTCATTATCAACTTTATGGATTTGGACATCCTTCTGCAAATTCCTAATGGTCTCGACCATATTCATCTCTTCATTCCTTTCTTCTCCA
Source organism: Picea glauca (assembly GCA_000966675.3). NCBI lineage: Eukaryota > Viridiplantae > Streptophyta > Pinopsida > Pinales > Pinaceae > Picea > Picea glauca. The sequence goes on from JZKD02S0235022.1 coordinate 93,157, forward strand.
TGTTCATTGGAGTTCGTTCCTTCCATGCCCAAATGGATATCCACCCCTTTGCTCTCCTCTTGCTAACTGTAATTCCCCTGTGCCTCTTCCATTCCTATGGACTCTCCACTGGTCTGACCTGATCGAGTTGTTGTTAATTCTGCAAAACGTTTAACCATCGAAACTAATTAGGCTAACAATTCAACAATTCATGAGAATATGCACCAATTCGATTCAACATACACATTAGCATTATCATTCTTGGTTTCCTGGTGTTATCACCACGAAAATTCTAGATAAGACCCAAATATCGAAAACACAGATGTGCAGTGCCTTTCGAGATACACTTGTGCAAGAAGGTGGTTTGCCCAAACCAATTTCGCCAAGATGTGGTATCACGTGTCTCAACATGTCAAATCCACCACTCGTGGAGGGAGCGATGGCTTAGTCAGATCACCCTGCTTCACTCGTTCGGTACTTCACAGCCATGTGACGTCAACCGAACGCCGCCATGTAATGAACTCAAAAGATAATCATTCGAAATGGATTAGCCAAGCATGGCAACCCAACGCTCTTGTACATAATTCATCTACACTTCATAAATGGAATTCTATAATTACCACTTCCCCAAGTATGAAGATATCTATGTATCCATAATCAAGGTAATCCCCAACTACTCGACTTTTTGCTCTCTATAAAAAAACCTTTTGGTATCCACAACCTAAGATACATGGACAAGGCTAAATCAAGTGAGACTGGTTATTCGAGCAACATGCTAGACTTTCCTGCGAATAAGGAGGAAAGCGTCCTTGTGCACATTCTAGCAACTAAGTTTCATACAAAGCAGGCTACAAACTCATGGTTGGAAGCCAAGTTGAATCCCACTGTAAAATATTTAGTCATCAATAGGACAGCTGCTAAGAACAAAAGGAGTAAGCGGCATAAGAAGGAGGAATCTATGGCTGAAGTGGATGGAAGTGTTGGAGAGAATCAACCAACCTTGTTAGATTCTTCCTTAAAGGCAGAGATTGTTAAGCTGATGTAAGCCTTCAACTAAGATAAGCATGTCTCAACGAATTTTGAAAAACCAGTAGAAGAGGTAAAGAATACCAAAGATGATAGGCCTGTTCTTCAAACGACCCTTATTACAACAGGCTAATTGTTGTCATCACCCTTTTGCAATTCTGTGATTAATACAACTATATAAATACATAAACAAATTTTAGACTGTTTTATTACAATTCCTATCTAGTGATGTTATGAATTTTGTTTTCTTTTATAATAAGTTTTTTTTTTAATAATCTTATATTTTTATTTTCATCTTCTAAATCAGAGGAAATTAAACTCAGAATTCTTTTTAATTAATGCTTCGATGCGGTTATGTGTTTGTTTTTCTTTTATTATTATGCAATTTAAACTCAAACTCATTTCCCTCCAAGTGAATTTGTGCGTATTAAAATTGACCTATTCATTTATATTTATCGTGCATAGAAATATTACAAGGTAAAACGCTTCTCTGCGCACCTAAATCTACTGTGCATTTCTTCTTCGTCGCACCGACAACTCACACGCACTACTCTTGCATTGTTCACCAATATCCACTGCACATAGTTTTTGTACTATGCACCGATATTCCACTTGCATTTCATCCTATGCATGCACCATGTCAAGTTTAACATATTCCATAGCGCCCAAATATCTACGCACACTACTGAATACACCATCACAAAACAACTTATACTCATACTTATGCGCATACTAACAAAACTCCTCTGCGTTAAGCAATACTTGCGCACCCCATGTGAACATTAATATGTGTGTGTTCACTGTGCAAAGATAAATTCAATGTGTTCATCTACACATAATAATCTTCCGCGCAGTGCCACAATTTATCGTGCACACTGGCACGCCATCGTTTTCCTGCACGGTACCAAAATTTACCACGCGTGCACCAGCACGCCAACCTTTTTCCATCAACACTCTGTGACTCCAATTTTGGTCACTTCGAAGTTACTCTTCTGTGAATATTCACTTCAACTCAACCCCGCTAGCCCATCCAAGTTCAATGTTGAACTAAAGCTCTGATACCACTCTGTAACGTTCCCCTGGACAAGCTCAGGCCAGAGTGTGCCACTCTAGAGCAACCACTCATGCTCTGACACCAGCCGGTAACATTCCCAGCCTTCAGGCCGGTCCATGCTACTCTAGGGAACACTTTTGTTCCCATACTATGGAACATATAGTAGCATACCTAGTAGTCAACTAAGAAATGCACATAAATTTACTCTTTAAATTTCATGCAACTAAGACATATACATACAACACGCTCACGGAAGCTTTACATGTAAACATAAACAAAAAATTACTTTATGTAACATATGACTTTTATACCGAAATAATAGTAACTACAGATATGAAACATTTACAGAGAATTACCCATAAACATAAAGGCAATTATAATCACATATATTATAAACCGTAACATAGGCATGTAAATAACAAGTAGCATATCATTTTTATCATACAATTGGTACTTATCTTGGAAATATTGTGACCAACTGCATATAGACCATCCACGAACCTCCCAGCCATAGACTACATTGTTCATCACTCTCAACAATGAGTCACCCCCGAGCTGGGACTGAACTCCACCCAGGGTAAAGGGTTCCTACCCAGGCTAATGCTCATGGACAATAGGAAAGACTCTGTCTCAGGTTCTCACTCAAATAAAAACCTACAACCTCTTATTCCCCACATGCCTGTCCCACCCAAGGAAGTGTGCCCCTTCTCTGCTCAATAGTCCCTCAGCTTCCCCACTTCCTTTCCAGGGATTTAGCAATAGGCTGGACCGGAAATATTAGAGCATTGTAGCTGCAGTCTAGCACCTTCAGGAATCAATCCCTAGCAATTATCTCACTTAGAGAATTTCTCACAGGCCTAACAACCCGTTTCTTCAATCCCGCTCCAAGATAACTAGGTACACCAACCAAAAGGGCTATGGAAACAGGCTCAGGAATGGTGAAATGGTTGTCTCAAGGATAACAAAATGTATGAGTGAAATGGTCATGGAATCATTGACTCAATAACTAAGTGTGGAGGGGAATCATTGTGAGCTCTTCGTGGAAGTCCTTCTGCGAAGAATGGTCATCGAGTTTTCCTGTAAGGTATATGTGAGAAGTCTCCTAATGAGCTAAGTTTCCCCATGATATGAATGCATTTCCCCAACTTGACACTTTCATATCGGAAGTTACTTTGGTCCACGTGTCCCCAACTTTAGAACTTAGGATAAAATAATTATCCATACTTTGTGTCTTAGGAAATATTAATATAATATTCCCTTGACTTTTGGCCCTCCCTTTCCCTAACTAGTGAAGTTCATTCCCCCATCTCTTTTATTGTGGTCAGTCTTCAGACAACAATGTATTTTATATTAATCATGAGTCATGTACAAAGTAGGTGCATTGGCCTTTAACATCTAGGATTTCTGACCTAATACCAAAACATAAGCATCTCAACTTATAATAACCGGCTCACCAGCCTATCACACATATCATATACATGAGGCTTGTTGTCCTCTATACTGCGCACACCTTAGTTACTGCACGCGGTATCCTGGAATGTACATATTACATCATTTTACTGCGCAGTTCATGCGCACACTATTCCACATGACGTGCATTACCAAATGAGGTCGAAACAGCTCACCAGCTTAATTAGATTCATATTATATTTACAATTGGGTTCGGCCAAGGGATATTACACGCACGGTCTTTGGGGTCGGTGCATTATGTTGTTTCCCATGCGGTCTCTTCATCAACTGTTACGATGGTCGTCGACTCTTCTTCTTCAAAATTTAGTTCATTGTAGAATATAGAAGACCCCACCTTGGTATCAACAGTGTATATGAGATGATTGTGGGGCTACGTCTTGCTGATTACCATGTACTTTAAAATCACCTCTTTGTATAGCCTTATATCATGGCCAAAAATAGGGATAGTGGTGTATGACATATCCATATGCAAAGTTCCTTTCAACTTCGCATCCCACGACCTCGAGAGCAGCATGCCGAATTTTGGAGGTATGTATGTGATGACCACATTCATGACCATGTTCTTAGCATGGATTTGAGCCAGAGATACAACTAGGTCTTTGATAGGGCCCAAACACTTGACTTTCCTCGAATGAAAAGATAAAAGGTCTTTGTATGGCCCGGTGACATCCAAACCTAGTTCATCCATGATCATGTTTGGCATAAGGTTGTGTGATGCACCAGAATCCAACGTGGCGTTATGCAGGTTCATGTTGTGGATATTTAGAATGACATAGAAAGGAGGGACATCTTCGATATCGCTTGTTTCTTCAATGCATGGGCCAAAAAGGATGGTGAGGTGATCATCTTGAAGATTCAAAGTATCAGGGGTCCCCCCTACTTTCATCATTTTAATGATTTTTTCTCGATACTATCCATTTCTAATAAGTTCATTGAACGAGACGAAGATTTTTATTTTGGCCATCTCGTGTTCAAAATTGAAAGGGGGACAAGTTTTCTCTACCTCTTTTCTGCTAGCCTCCCGACCTGTCTCTGGGGATTTCTTAGGGATACCCTCCTTTGACTTAGATTTTTCTGTCGCGTCTTTGGTCACACCATCTGGCCTTTTTCAGCTTGTGGAATGAGTGTCTTCCAAATTCTTCCTTATGGGGTTTGTCTGTTGCGACTCCACAGGCATGTCCTTACTCCGGAGGTTATACTTTTTCTGGAACTGTATGATGGCGTTTTGATTGCCTTTCCTGAACTCCTCCGTCTCCCAGGATGGCGCATCATCTGTTTCGAGTATCATATCATCATCATTCTCTAGAACGAAGTATTCATTCCTACTCATATATTGATCATGCTCACTCTTTTTCAGGAACACATGTGGGTTTTGGTCATTGCAACAATGTATCTGGTCATCGGACATCTAGTCAAAATCCTCATCCATGTAGTTGTTATGGAAAGGAGGTATCATTTTCTGGTCGCCTTGATCCCTTTGCTCTTTTTGTTCCCTCTGTCTGATCTGAGGCATTTCACCTCTCCAGAGGTTTGGATTTCTGGGAGGTGGTTCTTTCTGTTCTCAGACAATAGGTCTGTTCTCCATAGACATTCTCTACATCAAATTCTCCATGGTATTCATCATCATGTCAAATTTATTGTCTGAGGACTGCAACATCGACGACTGTGAATTTCCTTGTGGTCTCTTGTCGCCTCGATTGAACCTTGGTTTTATTTTTCTTGATGCCATCATGTTTACATGAACTTCGACAACATTAATCATTATAGAATCTAGATTTGCTGACCTTCTTTCCCTCAACAATAGGGTGAAATCATTTTCAAAAGAGTCTATGTACCACAATTGCGCAACACTGGGGGGCGGCTTGAATTATGCAAGAATCGAGTTGTACACTTTCAAAAAACGAGTCGAGAATTCATGCATCATCTCTTATGGTTCTTTCTTCATGTTATTGTATTGTGTCAGTAGTTGCAAAGGGTTTTTATTATCTCCCCATTTTTCTAGGAACGACGTCTCGAATGCAGATAAATTCCGAATGCTAGAGGGTGGGATGGATTTGAACCAATTTCTTACATATCTTGAGAGGCTTTGTGTGAACAACCACATTTTTTCATCTGTGTAGTCCACCTCCTCCTAGTCGATGAAATAATTAAACCAATCCAGGTGCTTCTGAGCAAAAACATTTCCCTTAGCATCATAAAGCCTCATCCTCTAGCTATAATTATAATGAAATTCATGCAATTGGGACAACAGGATGAGAGGAGTGAAACGGGCAGCCATAGCCTGAGGAGGATTCAAATTTCGAGGGATATTATTCTATACTAGGGCTCGAAATTTCTTTGGGTCGAAAAAAGTCTCTTCCAAATCATTCTCTGACTTCGACCCGAATAGAATTTGCTCAAAGAATGTGTCGAACTCAAGGTCGTCAATGCTTTGCAAATCATCTTTGGGCAAGGATAAGATTCTATCCAGGTAGTAGAATGGGTCCGATGCTTTCTCTCTAGCCTTGTGCAGAATTTTCTCTGGGTCGTATACTAGTTCTGAGGGGTTTGGGTCAGGATCCGCTCTGGTGTAAACCGTCTTGGGAGCCAGGTTTCCTGAACTGTGCTACTTGAGGCTACTGGATTATTTGGACTACAGCCGCCAGGGTAAAATTTTCGACCGATATGGAAGTTTGTCCCTCTGTTACCCTCAGGGGTCAAACTACAATGTTGTCATTCTCCCAGGGAAAATATATTCAATTTTGTTCCCGAAAATGACGCTGATGCAGAGCATCTCTCCACGTCAATCAGCCAGCCAACCAGCCCACGTCAACACATGCATTCAATGAAGAGAGGCACATCCCTCATTTCAAATTTGAATTTGAATGTAAGGCTATTGAGCCGTAAAGCCGCGCTTTGCACAGGCATAGTTGTAGGGAGCCTTGAATGTTTGTAAGGCTGAAATCTAGATTTGATTCTAGACTAGACAACCCATTTAATGTAATTGGATAGGGTAGGTAGATTGGAGGGAAGAGCTCGAAGAGCCCCCTCAAGTAAAAGATCTTTGAATCTCTTTTGAAAAAAAAAGGTAGTTGGTAGCAAAGTAGAAGAGAGGGCATAGAATTAGTGTGCAGAGAGAGTTGAGAAGGAGCGAGACTCTGTTGAAGTTCATGCTCATAACACCTTTGTAAAGAGGCATTTTTATTAATACAAACAGAAGAAGTTTTTCTTGCAAGTATTTCTGTGTTGAATGAATGTCTATGTGTGTTCTTTTGTATGCTACAGATGTATGTTAGGAATGCATTTGCAGGGGTTGTTTGATTTCAGGGTTAAAGGTTTTTGAGGCTTCACACCAGGAGGGTGTGACGAAACGCTGCGGGTTCTGATAGTTGTGCACAAACAGTGCATTTCTGAATTCTGCGGGTTCAGACAAAGGTGTGCCAGGAGGGCACAGTAGCTGAAATCATTAGATCAGAGGAAGAACTCAAGGTTGTTGAACACCTTGGAGGCAAGACTATGTAGAGGAAGACACAGTAAGGAGACAAAATATATGAGAGTTCTGTAAGGCTCTGCCAGGAGGGCATTGAGCATAGGCATAGAGTGCTAAGGAAGAACTCTATTGTGAGCTCAACAGAAGTCAAAATCACTGAGGATTCTAGACACTCTGCCAGGAGGGAATTTAGTAGGTGCCAGAGAGCACAGGAAGAACTCTTTGAGTTCTTGATTTGAAGAAGAGTCCAAGGAGAAGGATCTTCACAGGGTTGTTGAACACCCTGCAGACTCGGCAAGAGGTTGCTTGAGCTGAGGAGTGCCTGGAGGGCATTAGATTCTCCATCTAAAGGAGAAAGGGTAAAAGTACCGAGTTCCTTACGACTCTGAGTAATAGGAAAGCTCAGGAGGGAGAGTGTTTTCATGTACACAGGCGAGACTCAAGGTAAATATTTCACAGAGGAGAGGAGCAAAGGTTGAGGCCTTTTGCACTTGGAGAATTCTTCCAAGTTAGGAAGAAAACACGTAAGCTCAGGAGGAGTACAACTACCATCAGATTAGCCGAAGAGATCTGGACCATTGAAGTTTCCACGTCCAGGGAGCAGTGGAAGAGCGCACAGGACATAAGAGATTATGAGCCATTGGATCTTGTTCAGAATAGCCAACAACTGTCAGATCTGTCAAGAGCTACACGAGGTTTAAACTCTCACTCATAGAGTAGCGGACATGAAAGTCCCAAAAGAGTGAGCACATTAGGATTTCAGACTTTGGGATTTTGGAGGTCTTGTTGACGAAGGTTAGGACACTCCACGACGAAAGTCCCGAAATAGAGAAAAGATTGCAGTTGTCCATATGTGGAGGAAATGTGGCAGAGATCGAGAGTCCAATGGGATTTCGGTTACTGGGGATTCGAGTTGACAGAGGAGATTGTGTCATAGGGGTTCATAAGTCATGAAATCATGAAACGATGAGGACCATCCATCTTAGGTAGGACATGTGGCAGTAATCCAAGATTTTGGGGAAAGTCCCGAAAGGAAGAGTACTTCGGGGATTCAGGTACCGAGAGTATCGGAGGATAGTGAAAAGATGATGCAATGGGAGTCGTGAAGTTTTGAAACATGAAGTCCTGGAGAGGCATTTAGGAGAGCAGTGTAGCTAGGAACATTTTGGCATTCCAGGTTTTGGAAATTTGGGAGTCAAGAAGAAAAAGGGTTGAGACATTTCGGTGTTTGGAAACCTGAAATTGCAAAGAGGAAGGTGACCGGAACATTGCCATTTTTGAATTCTGGGTATCGACATTTTGAGAGTCAAAAGGACAAGGGACCAAGAGTTACACACTGGGAAACCCCGAAATAGGACTGAGGTTATATGGAGTAGAGTCACAGGGACCAAGACATAGCCCAGGGGATAATTGTTGATTGAAGCCTTTTCAACATTTCAGTGTTCGGGAGATCAAGGGGACAGAGTTTCTCGACATCAGAACTCTGTGAGTCTTGAAACCCGAATTTCATGGTTGTGCACAGAAGACCATGAGGTAAGAAGAAGGACCTGTGGATCGGGAAATTGAGATTCCAGCAGGGAATCAAAATAACTAATTAAGCTTGGAGGAGTGATTGAATGATCCTGAGAGCGGACTTCAACCTGAGGGTCAGAAGGGGTCTACCTCAGTTGTGGTATCAAAGCTTGATTTTGTCTGTATATCTCAGGTAGAGTAAGCTAGGGGAAAGGAGTACTCTGATACACACTAGTTGTGGTATCAGAGTGAGACTTCATCTGTATATTTCAAGTGAATCAAGGAGAAGAAAGAAGAGTGCTGAAGAATCTATAGATGATTGTTGGAGAGTAACAATAGGTTTTTCAGGAGGGCAGACAGATGGCATAATGACTACTAAAGGTCATGCACACGGTGGGAAGTAGAATCGCCAGTAGTAGGAGAACACTACATGGGATAAGGAGCTTGTCAAGATCAGGGCAAGGATGGATGAAATTGAATTTGGGATGCAGAAGGATACCAAGTCGAGATGGGTATATGAATGGACCATGAAGATGAAAGAAAAATGGCCAGTCAAGGAGTTGATGGCTAGAAGACAGCGTAGGCTATTAAGAGGATGGTTGATTCATGTTGAAAACCTCAATGGACTAGAAGAGATAGTTCAGGTATGTGAACCAGAGGCTGGGAGAAATCTCAGTGATGATGAGGGTGAACTGAGGTCACAGGATGGTGTCAAGGATTTCCAAGAGGGCAGAACAAAAGTTCCCTATTGTCAGGAGGGTAATGAGATGAGATTACTGCGGGATCTCACAGACTGTCATGAGGACAGCCAGGGAATTTCACATTTCCAGGAAGGAAATGAAACGAGGTCACTGCAAGATCTCATGGACTGCCAGGAGGGTAGCAGGAAAAAGTTTCCAATTTTCCAGGTGGGCATGGGAACAGAAATGGGACTGTTTGAGAGTCTCATGAACTCAGAGGTGAGTTTAGATTAGCCCGAGGAGCTAACAGAGCAGATGAGCTCGGAGATGGATTTGGATCAGTAGATGCAGCTGACAAAGAAGGACGATCAGAGGAATCTTATAATGATTGGAGGAATTCAGATATTCCTGCCACATAGACCAGTTGAGGTGAGTATTTGTGTTGCTTATGGAAGAGTGACAACAGTAGAAAGACAGCCAGCTACGACTGTCAAAGAAGAATTGGAGCAGGTGTTAGAAGCTGCCCAAGCAGAAGAAGAAGAAGTAGACAACATGAGCTTTGCTGATCTGTGTGAACAGATTGAAGCCCTGGAGAGAAGGGTGATAGTGGAGGGTATGCACATCCAACAGATGAGGTTGGGAATAGATGAAGAGGATGGCATGGGAGATCATTGTGATCTATCCATCTGTAGAAAAATTTTGCAGCAAAGGAGACTACATGAACAGATCCAACCATTGGAGCAGCTGGACGAAGTGATCGAGAAGATCAGGAGTCTAATGGTATAGTCATCAGAGACTACCAGTAAGGAGAAGCTGGGCAGAAAAGTAGTAGCAGCAGAAGAGCAATAGAAGCAGTAGCAGCAGAGAGATGGAGCAGATGAACAGCTCCAGAAATTTGTTTGGGATCCAAGAGGATTTCAACAGCTGAGATGGGAAGCTCATGAGCAGGAGCTCATGAATTTTGCAGCTGAGGAGTATGATGCAGGAGCATCTCTCCACATCAATCAACCAGCCAGCCGGCCCACGTCAGCGCATGCATTCAATGAAGAGAGGCGCAACCCTCATTTCAAATTTGAATTTGAATGTAATTAAATGAATGTAAGGTTGTTGATCCGTAAAGCCACACTTTGCACAGGCATAGGTGTAGGGAGCCTTGAATTTTTGTAAGGATGAAATCTAGATCCAATTTTGGACTAGACAACCCATTCAATGTAATTGAATAGGGTAGGTAGATTGGAGGGAAGAGCTCGAAAAGCCCTCTCATGTAAAAGATCTTTGAATCTCTTTAAAAAAAAAAAAGGTAGTTGGTAGCAAAGTAGAAGAGAGGGCATAGAAGTAGTATGCAGAGAGAGTTGAGAAGGAGCAAGACTCTGTTGAAGTTCATGCTCAGAACACCTTTGTAAAGAGGCAATTTTTATTAATACAAACAGAAGCAGTTTTTCCTACAAGTATTTCTGTGTTGAATGAATGCCTATGTGTGTTCTTTTGTATGATGTAGATGTATTTTAGAAATGCATTTGCAGGGGTTTTTTGATTTCAGGGTTAGAGGTCTTTGAGGCTTCACACTAGGAGGGTGTGGCAGAACGTTGCGGGTTTTGATAGCCATGCACAAAGAGTGCATTTCTGAATTCTGCGGGTTCAGACAAAGGCGTGCCAGGAGGGAAAAGTAGATGAAATCATTAGCTCAGAGGAAGACCTCAAGGTTGCTGAAAACCTTGGAGGCAAGACTGTGTAGAGGAAGACACAGTAAGGAGACAGAATCTCTGAGGAGTTCTGTAAGAATCTGCCAGGAGGGCATTGAGCACAAGCATAGAGTGCTGAGGAAGAAATCTATTGTGAGTTCAACAGAAGTCAGAATCACTGAGGATTCTAGACACTCTGCTAGGAGGGCATTGAGTAGGTGCCGGAGAGCACATGAAGAACTCTTTGAGTTCTTGATTTGAAGAAGAGTCCAAGGAGAAGGATCTTCACAGGGTTGCTGAACACCCTGCAGACTCAGCAAGAGGTTTCTTGAGCTAAGGAGTGCTAGGAGGGCATCAAATTCTCCATCTGAAGAAGAAAGGGTAAAAGGACCGAGTTCCTTATGACTCCAAGTAATAGGAAAGCTCAGGAGGGAGAGAGTTTTCATGTACACAGGTGAGACTCAAGGTAAAGAGTTTGCAAAGGAGAGGAGTTAAGGTTGAGGCCTTTTTCACTTGGAGAATTATTCCAAGTCAGGAAGAAAATGCATAAGCTTAGGAGGAGCACAACTGTCGTCGGATGAGCCGAAGAGATCTAGACCGTTGAATTTTCCACATCTAGGGAGAAGTGGAGGAGCGCACAGGATAGAAGAGATTCAGAGCCGTTGGATCTCATTCAGAATAGCCGACAACCATCAGATCTGTCGAGAACTACATGAGGTTTAAAATCTCACTCACAGAGTAGAAAAAATGAAAGTCCTGAAAGAGTGAGCACATCGGGATTTCAGACTTCGGGATTTCAGAGGTCTTGTTGACGAAGGTCAGGACACTCCACGGTGAAAGTAACGAAATAGCAAAAAGATTGCAGCCATCCATTTGTGGAGGACACGTGGTAGAGATTGAGAGTCCACCATGATTTTGGTTACCGAGGATTCGAGTTGACAGAGGAGATTGTGTCATAGGGGGTCATAAGTCGCGAAATCACGAAACAACGAGGACCGTCCATCTGAGGGAGGACACGTGGCAGTAATCCAGGATTTAAGGGAAAGTCCCAAAAGGAAGAGTATTTTGGGGATTCGAATACCAGGAGTACCAGAGGACAATGAAAATCTGATGCAACTGGAGTCGCGAAGTTTTGAAATGAAAAGTCCCGAAGAGGCATTCAGGAGACAAGTGTACCCGGGAGCATTTTGGCATTTCGGGTTTTGGCAATTCGGGAGTCAAGAAGAAAAAGGGTCCAGACATTTCGGTGTTTGGAAAACCGAAATTGCAAAGAGGAAGGAGGAAACCAGAACATTGCCATTTTGGCATTCTGGGTATCGGCATTTCGAGAGTCAAAAGGACAAGGGACCGTGAGTTACACACCGGGAAACCCTGAAATAGGACTGCGGTCATATGGAGTAGAGTCGCAGGGACCAAGACATAGCCCATGGGCTAATTGTTGATTGAAGCTATTTTGGCATTTCGACATTTCGGTGTTTGGGAGATCAAGGGGATAGAAGTTCTCGACAACAGAACTCTGTGAGTCCCGAAACCCAAATTTCATGGTCGTGTACAAAAGACCGTGAGGTAAGAAGAAGTACCTGTGGATCAGGAAATTGAGATTCCAGCAGGGAATCAAAAGAACTAATTAAGCTCAGAGGAGTGATTGAACGATCGTGAGAGTGGACTTCTGCTCGAGGGTCATAAGGGGTCTGCGTCAGACTCCATAATGTTACCACTCTGTAAAACTATTTGGTTAATAAACAGACGACGAAGGTAAATTTTTCAACCAACTTTGAGACCCAAAACTAGCCTTTCGAATCTGGAGAGGGATCTCTCAGAAATGGCGTGGTCTTCACATAGGAATTGTCTTTGGAAACAATGGCTAGATTTAACACATACGATATAGTGGGTTCTGGTTATATTGGCACAGAAAAGTAAGACTTGGGCTATGAGGCCAGTCTAAGGAAAAGATGAGACAAATGACTCAGTGACTGAACTGGAGAGGATAAGGCTAGGTGAGCAACATCCTTCAGTGTAAAATTGTAATGTGTGGTGGGAGAAATTACAGGAAGTAACTTAGGAGTGACACTGTGGATGAATTCAGAGTTAGATTTAGAGGAAAACATTTTGTCTAAGTGGTGCGAACAAGGGGCGTTGTACAACGAATCCGCAAGTTGGATAATTTGTTCTGAAATGGACAAAAAGAGATATGAAATAAATATAACAGAAAAGCACATACACAAATAAAGAAGCACAATACATCCAACTGTTACAACTAGAATCTTTTCATCAAGTCAAAGGACCTTTTCATTAAATTCCAGTCAAAAATCAGATTACATACAATAGTTGTTGTCTACCACATTTTCCAACCAACCTGGCTTACATCGAAAAGATGAAATATATAAACAAGGGTGCCTCTTGGGCTACCCTAATTCCTATATGCTAACCCTTAGAACTAGGAAAATTGAATAACATGTGTTGGAGACTCTTCGCATAGTGTTTCCAAAAATAGACAATAATCACGCACTTTTACTTATGACTACTTGCAATTTCGCCACGAGATCCAATCATCGGTCAGGATTTGGTATGGATAAAATCTGTGTCACTGTGTTCCTTTGAGCAGGTGTCCCAGTGAATAGGTGTCTGTCAGGATCTTGTTGTTTGCAAATAACAGCTTCGATTTTACTGAAGTGGTCATTTGCTGAGAGCTTCATGTAGTAAAAATTGTTAGATCATTGTGGCCGTTATCAAAATGGTAGCATACTTCAAGGAAAATGTATCTTTCAAACCTGCCAAGATTTGTCTCATCTTTAGCGGCTATAGAGGTAGGCCCCAACTAAACTTGTTTTTTCCTGTGCGCTGGCGAGAGCTACATGGGCTCCTTTCTCGGTCGTTTCACATTCTATAGAATGTTTCACATGCCTTTCTTCCATCAGTCTCTGTGCTTCTCACAACTATACAATGGTGTCTTGCACCTTTCTGAGCTTCCTTTTCAACCATGCCATGTTCCCTTTGAGACCCTGCGTTGCAGATGCTTCCGTGGCCTTTGTCGCTAGTTATTGCTGTAATTCCATGTTTTCCTGATAGAGCTCGGCAATGGCCAGTTTTGCTTGCTGCAGTTGTTGAAATGACACTTGCTCATTCACTTCTGTGATATTTTCTTTCCTTGTTCTGATCCTATCTTCTCGGCTTGATTGCCCAGTAGGTTCTAGCCGAATGGCATGCCTGAGTCTCTCCTCAACTACCAATCTGACGCAAGGTTCTTATGAAATTTGATCTTCCACGATCTCTTGGTTTTTCCTCGGCCTACCCCTCCTTTGAGGAATTTGTTTCTAGGGAGAGAGGGCTCTATATGTCTTCCCTTCCTATGCCAATACCTCTATTTCATAATTTTTCATGAATTGATCTGGTCTCCTTTGCAGGTAAAGGGATGGTTCCTTTTACATTATTGGGAATGCCTGTTGCAGGTGAGAATGCATCTCAGTCCCTTTGAGGCTTGGATCTTACAATTCTACTGCTTTGCGTGCCTTTCCTTGCACTCTGAGAGGTCTCCATGGTGCGACCAAGGTGAATTTTGCATGTAGTGTATCCAACAAACACAAAGGATGGGAAAATGTTTTGATCACGTTGAACTAGAAAGGAAAAATGCAAATAGAGTTTCAAGCCTGGTTCTACGACTGGGGAGAATGTCGAGCATTCGGGACTTATAACAAACTGGACAGAAAAAGAAATCATGTTGGAGGAAAGTGAATTCACGGCGACGAGATGTTCCAGATCAAGTTGCAGGTTTTCCATGGCAAATCCTCACATGTAGGATACAGGTGACAAAGCTAGTTGGTCATGCATGATACGAACACTGTGATTTTTAATTCCCTTAGCCTCCATGATGAACTGATAATAACTGTTGTACTTTTTGACGTAATCTCTATTAACTGCTTGACTCGACCTGGGGCACGTAGAGACTAGTTTCTTGATAGGGCTCAACTTTCTTGGAAAATACATACCCGTACCCCTTATACAATTTTCGTATCTGACATCCCTTCCCATTTCCAAGGGCCAACCAGAAACTTCCTGACCTCAAAATTACGGTGTTATGTACCTGAATTCACATGTTCGGGCACATGGGTCGCAACATGACTTTAAAAATGACTCTAATTTGGAAAGAAAAATGGCGGTGCTAACATCTATCTCCAACGAGGATGCTATCCTCCCTGTGAGGTAGAAAAGAACAGTAGACCAGGTGCCTGACCATTGGTCATTATTTGACCTCTAGGCATTTGGAAAACAAACTAAATCTATCGACGCAACTTCTAAGACTTCAGCATAAACTTAGGGCCTTCGCTTTAGCCTTCAATTTTCTGCTGACCTACATACTTTACAAAAAATAAAATAACTATTTACAATGATAAATGACTTAAACGAATTTTATTCCATCAGGTAATGTTTTAGGAAACTACCATTTATAGGGCCCCAATCAAAACTTTCTCCATCTAACCCTTTTAGGAAATAAGCATTTTTACCACTGTGATCATAGATCCTAAATGGACCCGTCCAATGGTGGTTGAAATTTGCATGCTTCCCTTTACCTTCATTTCTTGCATCCCATCTCAAAACTATGTCACCCAACCCGAAGTCTTCTGGCTTAGAACGCTTATCGAAGGATTTCTTTATATTTTCATGATGGAGTTGTGACCGATCATACACCTTCTCTCTTTCATACTGCGTATGAATTAGCTGATAAATCTTCCTCTGTGCAACATTTGGATCGGCCTCGTGTTCTTGCAAGAGTTTCCTGACAGGGGCTCCCAGTGAAGTAGGAAAAATTTCCTCTGTGCCGTAAACGATCTATAAAGGCGACATTGATATAGATTTCTTGGTGGTGACCCGGTCTTCCCATAGCGTGTAGATAAGATTTTTATGCCAAGCTCTCTTATTTTCTTACAGGAGTCTTTTAATAATCCTGGTCAGGCTTTTATTTGAGGACTTTTCTAACCCGTTTCCCTACGGATAGTATGTCGTGGAATTCCCTAGGGTTATGTTATAATCCTGGAAACATTTCTCCATCCTCTTAGACTTGAATGTGGTTGCATTGTCTGTAACAATCTTAACAGGACACCCAAATATTGAAAAGATGTTTGTCTCTAGGAATTGGATAATAACGATGTCAGTAGCTTGTTTTGTGGGGACCTTCTCTATCCATTTTGTGAAATAGTCAGTGGTCATGAGTATCCACTTCTTCTGCACAGAGGATGGAGGGTTTATCTCTCCTATGAAATCTAGACCCCGTTCCATAAAAGGTGCTTCGACTGAGATCGACTTCAGTAACAAGGGTTGCAGTTTTCTTCTTCCGTAAAAAATATGAAATTCATGGTAGCTGGAGACCTCCTTATAAATGTCAACAAAAATCATAGGCCAGTAATAGCCTGCCCTCATAATTTTGTGTGTGGTGGTCTTCCAATATTGGTGTCCCCCACAATCGCCTTTGTTAAATTATTGTATGGCCCGCTTTGTGTCATCTTCCAATAAACAACTCAACAATATTTCCCCAGGATCTTTCCAGTAGAGTGAGTTGTCCAGGATGTAGAAATTAACGGCTTTGAGCTTGCAAAATCTAGCCTTAGTCTTACTCATGCCCAGAGGGGCCTAGAGATTATCCATCATGTAGATGATTTCCACGTACCATGGTTAGTCGATGAATTGCTGAGGCGCCTGCACAATTTTTTCTTCTTGGGGACATTCTAACAGATCAACAATGAAATTCATTCCTACATTGTCACAATCTAACTACACCATAAAAATTGCGAGACCCTAACCTTTGATCAGCTTTGTAGAATTTATTTCAAGGTCATATTCTAAAATGGTTGTTGTCCACTTGCCTCTCCTTCCTTCCTGGTCAGGTTGGGCCAGAATGTCCTTTATTGAACTGCTAGGTACACAAGCAATAACATGGGAGTGCACTATATATGTCTTGAATTCTTTCAAATCTTTTACTAAGGCATACACCTAATTTTCCATGATTTCATACTTTAGTGGAGCATCACATAGTGTCCGGCTGAAATAGGCTATGGGATTTTTGAAATACGGTTTGCCTTTCTATAGCAGCACACTGACAACAATGTGTTCTGAGGCGAATGAAAATAGGAGGAAATCTTTCGTAAAATCTGGGCTAACTAGTACAGGAGCCTTTGTCAGTGCCACTTTTATATCCTCAAAATACTTCTTGGCCTCCGGTTTCCACTTGATCTCGTTTCCCTTCCTAAGCATGCAAGTTATGTGTTTTATGATTTCCACCAAGTTTGGGATGAATCTCCTCAAAAAATTTACCTTTCCCGGGAAATATTGTACCTCCTTTTTACTTCACAAGGTGTCGATCTTTAGGATCCCTTCAACCATGTTGGTGTCTATCTTAATTCCCTCTTTGGAAATCATGTGTCCTAAAAACTTTCCTTCTTCTACTGTGAAATGGGACTTCTTTGGATTTAGTGATATGCCAAATTTTCGACACTTCTGGAAAACTCTCTTCAGGTGTTCGACATGCTATTTGTCAGAGGTAGAGTATACTGTGATGTCGTCTAGATAAATCATGATGAATTTTTCCTTTTCATTGGAAAATGCGATGTCCATCTCTCTCTGGAAAGTGGTTCCATCATTCATTAGGCCGAATGATATCTTGGTGTACATGAACGTTCCCCATCGGGTTGTGAAAGTCATCTTTTCTCTGTCATCTAGGTGGACCATGATTTGATTATATCCTAAGAATCCATCTAGCATAGACATATTCTAGGACCCCACCACCTTTTGTAGGACATAGTCCATTTTAGGAAGGGGATAGTGGTCCTTAAGAGACACTTTATTTAAATTTTGGCAGTTCACACACAACCTTATCTCGTCGCTTTTCTTCCTTATAGGTACCATATTAGCTACCCATTTCGAGAATCTCAAAGAAATAATGATTTTAGCATTGATTTTTTTTGTTTACCTCTTTCTTGATCAGCAGTAGTAACAGGGGGTTTATCCATCTCAACTTTTGTTTAAAAGGTTTCTAATCTTCCTTGAGAGGGATAACATGTTGGATCACTTTCATGTCATACACTTTCAGGTCATCATAGCTCCATGTGAAGATGTCCAGGAAATATTTCATGAGCTTTATATAGTCCTACTTGACCTCTGGACTGAGTGTCTTGGATAATTTTACCATCTTCGGATTTTCCTCAGTCCTGATGTTGCATTCTTCCACATCTTCTTCGCTTGCAACGATCTTGGGGATCTTAGGATTCTCGTCAAATAGTTTTTCTAGTGGCACCAACCCCTTTGGAATAATATTATTTTTCAATTGTATTATGTCCCTTCCTGTGATCTAGTTTTGGAAAGGATTGTCGTCGCTACGCGCATCCGTGCTCTTATCTTTATCACCGCAACATTCCTCATCAATGTTTGTGTTGGTGAATTCATCGCTCATAAGGAGGAATTTTTCCACCTGTTTGTCATCATTGAACACATGCCAGTGTTTGATATTATCAGGTACTGTCGTCCTATGCCTGACCTCGATTTCATACCTTTTGTTTGGGAATATGGTGATCTTAAAAACTGAGGCCAAGGTGGCCAACACATTGGCGATCTAATTTTTCTCTCTGGGGATAGTAGAAAGGTCGTATTCTAAGAATCCTTCGAGGATATACAAAGCCAAACTTTTGTATGCCCTTAGCCTGGGGTGTTTGTTCTGATATACTCCCTTCACCTGATTTATGACTAGCTCAGAATCTTCTCTCACTGCTATCTTCTGCATGCCCAATTCTTTCAAAACTTCTAAGCCCAAGATCAGTGCTTCATATCCCTCCATGTTGTTAGTGCAATCAAAAGTGAGCTTGTATGAGCACAACTTTGTGATTTCTTCAGGGGGGCTCACCCATACGCTAGTCCAAACTCCTTCTTTGTTGACTGTGCCATCAAAACTCATGTTCCAAACCCTGCTTTATGCGCGGTCTTTAGGGTCGGCTCATTCTGTTGTTTCCTGTGTGGTCTCCTCGTTAGTTGTTATAATGGTCGTTGACTCTTCTTAAAAAATTAGTTCAGTGTAGAATATAGAAGACCCCACCTCGGTATCTACAGCATATATGGGATGATTGTGGGGCTGTGCATGGGTTGTCCCACGAGGCCCCACTAGACATCATGTAGTTGTCCCACAGGGACCTTTGTGAATAAGGGATTGCAACACTTCATCAAATCAAGTTTGTGAGATTTTCAAGAGAAATTGGAGGGTCGCTTGTAGAGAAAAAATTGCTGGAGAATAGCAGTGTAGGGCTTGGAGAGCCTTGGATCAATGCACATCATAGATTGGCATCATTCCATGTTTTCTTGTATTGTTTCTGTAGTAGATTGTGGATTTGCTTGACAACCATTAAATTTGTGTGTTTAGGAGTATTTTTCAGCTGTTATTACAACCATTAGATATCATTGTATTAATTTTGGGAGGCTCCATCCGTAATAACATGCCATAGTTATCTGCTCTATTTTCTATGTAATGGATGCATGAAATATGTTTGACAATACTCTTATTTGAGAAAATTGTTTGTAAGAAGTTGACAATGCCATTATACAATTGTTTGGCACATTCACATAAGAAGAAATAAAAATTTTGGGATAGAAAACATAATATTCCCACCTAGCCTAGTTGAGAACATTACAATGGTATCAAAGTTGGTGGTTTTGCCAGCCTGTGACTAAATATATTCCTAGGAGAAAGGGGTGTGGAGGATAGTCCTGTCGAGAGTCACCGAAAAGAGAAATAAAAGCAAACTAAATAGAGTCAGAGCCAAAGGGAAGGATGGGAGACA
Source organism: Picea glauca (assembly GCA_000966675.3). Taxonomy (NCBI): domain Eukaryota; kingdom Viridiplantae; phylum Streptophyta; class Pinopsida; order Pinales; family Pinaceae; genus Picea; species Picea glauca. The sequence goes on from JZKD02S0235022.1 coordinate 112,845, forward strand.
ACCATGAAAGGAATATACTTCAAATATTAAAATATACGGTTAAGGGACATAATGAGGCATCCCAAAGATAGGTAGAGACAACAAGGTTCCCGCAACAGACCCTTGAGGTGCTCATACAACTAGTGGGAAAATGTGGTAATATGAATGGTGTAGCTCAAGGTGGACCCAATGGATCCCATTGGGGTGATAGGATACACATAGAGAGTAAATAATATTACCCCAGCTCAGAGCGAGAGCCTAAGGATACCTAGGCCCTTATTACCATAGTTCTTGGAAGGGAATATTATAGGAGTATGGGAGAAACTGGATCAAGGGATCGATATTAACACCTCATACATGGAGTATGAGATGATATATGAATATATCCATGAGAAAGTTTCCTATAATCACTTTTGTGACCTCAAGCATAAGTACAGACCTAGGGACTAGAACAAAGGAGTGCAAATCCAACAAAACTTTGACCTCATGCAAAAGGTACGAAGGTATACTATCCCACCCTTCGATGGGTCTTCCAAGAGCACAACCAAAGAATGAGTACATAAGTTGGACACTTGCCTCCAAGTTAACCCAATGACCAAAGAAGAAGAAATTAAGTATTCCACCCTTCATGTGGAAGGAGAAGCTCATGAATGGTGGTATCACAGGATGGTGAAATTAGGGCATGCCAACATCACTTCATATGTGGAAATCACTCAAAGTTTGATAGACAGGTTCAACAAGAAGAACCCCGATATACACTTTAGGGATTTGGAACAATTGAGAAAGACAGGTACACCAAAAACATACATCACATATTTTCATAGGATGAAAGTTATGGTAACAAATATTTCTCAACAAAGGTTGGTGATACTATTCACGAAGGGTCTAGATGAACCCCTTAGAGGATGGGTGAAGGAATTTAGGACAACCATGTTGTAGGAGACCATCATGAGAACCTAATACATGAGGGATGCAATCTCCAAGAAGGTACCAACAAAACCCTTCACCCTTCAAGGGGGAAAGGAGACGAAGTTTCCCAAAAGCCATGGATAGGGAAGGACATGATGGATGAGGAGAATCGAAGAAAACTAAGGAGGAAGAAGCTTTGCTACAATTGCAAGGATCCATGGGAACTAGGTCATCGATGTATGAGAAAAGGTAGAGTCCATTATATTGAGGTAGTTTCTAACGAGGAGGATGAAAATGATGATGGGGGTATTTGACAGGACAACGGTGACCCATCACATGCTATAGAAAATGAACCATTGTAGTTTATCCCCAAGGGAGTGACCATTTCCACACTTTCAGGAGTCCTTAAATATTACACCTTCAGGGTCAAAGGTATTGTGTAGGGGAATAGGGTTACAACATTGGTTGATGGTGAAGCCACCCACAAATTCATTGATGTTTCACTTGTCACTAGGAGACAAATACCTGCAAAGTATTTTCAAGGATTCAATATGGTAGTAGAGGATGGGTACAACATGAAATGTACTCATAGGATTGAAGGATTGGAAGTAACATTGGGAAGTTATACATCAATCGATGACTTTATGTCATGGATTTAGTAGATACTCATATGTTGCTATGATTTTAGTGTCTATACACATTGGGATATATTCGCATGAATTATAGGTACATGAGGATGAATTTCCAGTACAAGGGTGGAAAATGAGTCATACTAAGAGGTATGTTGACAATTACCCCCAGGATCATGTATAACTAGCACATGGAGGCCCTTTTTAGACATAGGTACATGGATTATGTAGTAGAGTGCATGAGCACCATGGAGAAGCCATCATGGGATCATGAGAATTATCCTATAGATATTCAGGCATTACTGGGAAAGCATGAAAGAGTGTTTGATCCATTTCCAGTAGGGAGACCCCCTGACAGAGGATTTGAGCATGTCATTGAGCTAGAAGAGTGGGATAAGCCCATGATCACCACCCCCTACAGGAATCTGAAGAGATTCAAGGAAGAAATAGAGAAGGCCATAAAATAATTGCTAGATATGGGACATATCAGGCCTAGATTTAGTCCTTTTTCTTCGGCAGATGTATTAGTGAAGAAGAAATATGGCGCTATGAGGATGTGCATAAAATACAGGGCACTAAACAAGAAGACCATAAAAAATTGCTACCTAATATTTAGGATTGATGATTTGATTGAAGATTTGAATGGGAAAGTGTACTTTTCAAAGTTTTTTCTGCAATCATGATACCACCAGATTCGCGCCAGAGAAGAGGACATTCATAAAACAACATTCAGGTGTCACTATGGGAACTATGAGTTTCTAGTCATGCCCTTCGGGTTGACTAATGCACCAACTACCTTTCATTCATGTATGAACCATATATTCAACAAAAAGTTGAGGAAATTTGTATTGGTGTTCTTTGACAATCTTATGATCTACAATAGAATGTGGGAAGAACATATGAAGCATGTGGATGAGATTCTCACCATTATGGAGTAGAAGTCTCTTTTTTCCAAGGAGGAAAAGTGTGATTTTGGATTGACATAGATCCTATATATGGAGAATATGATTGGTGTTGAGGGATTAAAGGTGCATTAAGAGAATATCTAGACCATATTAGACCAGCCCACTCTGAGGACACTCACAGATCTGTGAGGATTCTTTGAGATATGTAGCTATTATAGGCTCTTTGTGAAAGGATTTTCACAATTGGTTGCACCATTGACAGACCTCACCAAGAATGGGGCATTATGATGGTCATAGGATGAAAGGTATCATTCAAAAAAATGAAGAGGGTGATGAGAACTTGCCCATTATTAGCACTCCATATTTTACAGTAATATTTCCCATTAAAAAAATCGATCAAAGAGGAACTATGTGCCATGGAAAAAACAAGCATAGATAAAGTAGTTAGATATCATGAATCATTGCTACAACACCACTCATCACATGTCCATCAATATGATCCCACTCAAGGAGTTGTATGGCTATGGCACTCAATCTTTTGTGGATTTGGCATTTGGAGAGAGCAGAACTCCCAAGGCCAAATAATCGTTGCAGGAAAGTTAGGACATCTTGAGAGTTCTGAAGAAGAATTTGTAGGATGCTCATAATCAATAGAAGATATATGCTGATAGGCACAGGGTAGAATGCAACTTTGAGGTTGTAGATCTAGTCTTTCTCAGGTTTCATCCTTACAGATAGTTGTCATTGAAGGAGAGTGGCACAGATAAGTTGAAGCCTCACTTTTATGGACCCTACAGAGTTATTAGGAGAGTTGTTGAAGAAGCATACGAGTTGGAACTACCAAATGGTAGCATGATCCACATCACCTTCCATTTATCCTTCCTCAAGAAGGAATTGGGATAGAAGGTCATCACTTTGGCAAATATTCCTCCACTATATGAGGAAGGGACATTGGTCCTAACTCCTGAGAGTATTTTTTATGTCATTGAACAAAGGCTTAGGAACAATATCATTCGAGAGTACTTGATTTTATAGAGATGATTTTCCATAGAAGATGCTACCTGGGAAGGAGAGAAGATATTACATTAGCTTGATCTGGAGTTGCTTGAGGACAATAAACATTGGGAAGGGAGGATTGTAATTTCCCCTTCCAATTCATTGTGATGGACGATGAATCAATAACATATATGACTCCTATAAGATATAGTCAACAGGGAAAAAGGGATTCAAGGAGGTTTATTTGGTGTCACTAGGTTAAAAGAATGACAAATCCTAAAAGTGACATTAAATAAAATAAATAATTATATTTAAATGGAATTGGAGGGAAAATGAAGTGAAGGTTTGATTTGGTCAAAAAGGGGAAATATCTAGAAGGTCTAAAGGAAGGATAAATAGAGGGTTAACCCTTCTCTTTAACATTATGATTTGATTTATCATTTTGGAGTTCTCTTGGAGCCATTGTTTCATTAGGGTTTAGCAAAACCCTTCCACATCAGTTTAGTTTCGGTGTTGCAATATCCACCCTAGCTAGAAAAAGAGGAGGACTCATCTTGTTGGCATGTTTACAGGAAGAGAGTGCTTGTCATTTATGGAAAGAACAATAATGATGATGGTATAATTACAAGAAATAAAAGAAACAATGAGGAAAGAAACAATGATGGCAAATAGGGAAATCATAAGTTCAGAAGAAGAAGTGAACAATATGAAAATAAAATCTCAGGAGGAATAGCGTGAGTGTGCAAAGATAAAATCTTGGAAAGAAGCGTAAGCTCAGGAGGAAGAGAGAATAGTATATAGAGATCAAATCTCAGAAGAGATAGCGCTTTACACTTTCTAGAAGTATAGTCGAGGTCCAAGAGAAGGAATCACAGGAGGAGAAAAGGTCAATACCTTTGAACACTTAGAAAACCTTCTAAGTCAGAGGGATCAAAAAGCTCAGGAGGAAGAATGAAAGTGGTCATTGCATCACCAATCCTGAATACCTGATGACCATTAGATCAGAGTCCCATGACTATAGGAAGCGCAAAGTATGAGTAAATATTTGATCCGTTAGATATGAGAACTGAGGATCAACAGTCGTTGGATCTAGAAATAAATGCAAGAAGGTTAAGCCTTTGAATGAGCATAGGATAGTGGACTTGTCAAAGTCCCAAAGTCTTGAAGTAAGAAGGGACCATCCATCATCAAGACTAATAGGTGGCACATGATCCTCAACTCTGGATAAAATCACTTCGAGGATTTTTTAGTTTGAGACTTGAAAAAACCGAAGTTCGGAGAGCTGGAGTAAACGACAGTCGTCAGATCAGTTTGAAGTGGAAGGACAGGATAAGATAGAGGTGCAACATTGTAGAAAGATTGAGTCATCAATCTGAGAACATGCTCGATGAACAACGTTTGGTTCGGGTCTAAAAGTTGCAAGGAGGTTATTGTTTAGGGACTCTCACTTCGAAAGAATTGGCGACTTGAAAAGTCAAAATACCGGAAGTCTCAAAGTGAATGAGGATCCACGTTAGCAAGACTACATCAGCAAGGACATGTGGCACAATCAGACAATGACAAGTGTCAATTTGATTCGACACTTCAGGTACGTGCAAATCACAAATCCAAGTGACACGTGGCAGCTACTAGGCTCATAACATGTCATCAAGTGACGTAAGTAAGTGACGTCACTCTGGAAGTTTTACTCCGAGAGTTTTACCACGAGCAGATGCCCTAAGTCCCAAAGTCCCAAATGTCGAAGTCTTGAAGTGGATACAAGTCGTCTAATCTAAAGATCACTTCGGATGCATTCTCAACCATTGATATAGTACAGTGGAAGGACAATGTAAGTGGTAGTGTTTAACGATAACAAGCGGTTTCCAATGCCTATGACTTATTTAGCAGGTGACCATTCCAGAGGAGAATGAATCAATGATCAGCTTAAATTTCTGAAGTGTCGAAGTCACGTATGATCGTAGATCGTGCAGGAGGGTATGTGTCAATGGATCATGAACTCTGGGCAAAACTACTCCAAGAAAACGCGAAGGAGAAAGGTTTGAGATTATCGAAGGTCGAAGTCCTGGAGTGGAGGAAAGTCATTGGATTAAAGAGGACAAGCGTCAGTGGATTGCAAGCTCTGGGAAAAAGAAAAGGAAGGATGAAGGAAAGTTGAGGGTTGAGATTTTCGAACCCTGAATACCCAAAGGGATTGTGACCATTGATCCAAAAGGGTCATGCTTTCTTGGATTGTGGACTCCAGGTGAAATGCTCCGGGAGAAAGTGGAGTTTGAGAATTGAAACTCCCAAATCCTGAAAGATGAAATCAATCTCGTTCGTTGGTTTGGAGGGCCATATGTCACTTGATCATTGAGACTAAGGATCGTGCATGGACAAAGGAAAGAAGGTAGGAAAGGAAGATAGATCAGAGCCGTTGATTGAAGGAGCACCGTCAAGATCATGAGATCGATGGTCTTGTCACATTACAGGGCTAGAACATGCTCGTGCCTTAATTTTTCATGAGTGCGCAGCAATTGAAACCACGGTTTTGGAGAAAGGATGCGTGGAGGCTCGTATTGAATTGTGGGATGAAAAGCGGGTTTCCCTCAAACCGCCTATGGACGCGCATGCAATCGCGTGGTCATGTGAAGTTCATAGCCTAAGGTCATATCGTGAAAAGGAAATAGTTCTCACTAAACAGAGCTCAGGAAGTGTCTTTAGAATAGGCATATGGTCACCGCCAAAAGTCACGTGAAGGAAGGGGCTTAGAACCCAAAGAAGCCATAATTGACTGGCTGTAACTGCCAGAATGGAGTGATTGTATTGGCCAGAGAAATTAAGGAGCTACAAGGTGATCACCAGAGGTGTTGAAGAGTCTGAGGTAAATTCCAGTGGAATGAAGACTGATCATAGAGACAATTGACAGATGGAAAAGTGTCAAAGTCTATAACTGCAACAGAGAGGATAAGCTCAACTGTGACAAAGAAGACGAAGTTTCACTCTGCTCGAGAAGGCAAAGAATCTTAGGGTTAGCCACTGATGATGAAAAGACTCATTATAACCACCAAAGAAGATGATGAGTTGCATGGATGATCTGGCAGAGGACTAGACATGATAAATATACACAGAACAAATAAGATATGGTTGCTTCTGTTGAGTGTAATTTATGCGGGTAGAAGCATGTTGTGTGAAGGAGATGAAATGCACAGAAGAGGCATAACACATAGAATGGAAATAAAGCACAGAGCATAAATCACAGAAGAATCAAGGAACGTAAATGAATATCTGAGAGAGGAAGAGAAAACCAAGGTGTGCATACAAAGACAGAGCAAAAGATCAGAAAGCTCAAGAAGAAGGAAGACACTGATGCAGATAGAGTAGAGAAGTGTAGCAGAACAATGATGAGACTGGTAATCCATTGATAAAATACTATACCACTGTGATAAATTTATGAGAAGCAAAGAATTATATTTTAGGGTGGTAGGGAGGTTTTAGGGAGGACTGTTGTCCTCACATTTTCAAGTGGGTGCTTGAAAACAAGGAGTTGTAGCTTCCATATGGTTGTAGCCAGAAAAACCATGGTGGCAGGGTGGTGCAAGGGAGAACTATTGTTCTCTGTTATACAGGTTGGTACCTATGTAACTGGAAGTTGGTTCTTCCATCCAGTTGTTGCTGGAACACTCAAGGAGTTGGTGATTCCTTCTAGTGGGTGCTAGAGAAACCAGAGAGTTGGTGCTTCTTTCTAGTGGGTGCTATAGAAACCAGAGAGTTGCTACTCTCAACAAGTTGTTTCTTGTAAAACAGAGGTGGTAGCCTAAAAGGGAGTTGGTTCTCCTAAGAATGATAATGTACATAAAATAAATATTACTTATCATATAAAGAAGAAGAGGTTTCTCCCTTTATGGGTTTTCTCAGGAAATATATGTCTCTGTATATTTCATGTGTGTGATTGATGTTGAATATTCTATTTCTTACTTCCCTTCATTATTGTGATCGTCATTGAGTGTTCTGTAAAGAGTTTAAAATGGGCATAATTGTTTAAGCACAGTAACAATTGATTCAACCCCCCCTCTCAGTTGTCCAACAATTTGTATCAGAGTGGGTTAATTTTATTTAAAGGTAGATCAATAAGCTTAAACATGACAAGTCATGAAGGAACTTCAACCAATAAGGCCCTCATATTCAATGGAACAATATTTGGCTTCTGGAAGATTAGGATGAGAACCTACATAATGGCTTTAGGTGCAGATGTCTTGGATGTGGTAGAGACTGGTTATGTAAAGCCAATTGTACTATCTAATAAGGATGACAATCTAGAATTCAGCTTCAACGCTAAGCCTATGAATGCTATTCTAAGTGGGATTGCATAAGAAGAATTTGTAAAAGTTATGCACTTAGAATCTGCCAAAGCAATGTGGGACAAACTCATTAGCAGTTATTAAGGTAATGAGAAGGTAAAGGATGCCAAGCTTCAAACCTATAGATTACAGTTCGAACAACTAAATATGAATGAGGATGAGACAATTAATAAATTTTTCTTAAGAATTGAGGAGCTTGTGAATTCCATGAAAGGTCTTGGTGAGAAGACTGAAGACGTATTATTAGTTCATAAGATATTAAGATCTTTGCCTGATAGATTCAATCCAAAAATTTCTGCAATAGAAGAACTGAATGATCTTAATACTTTGTCTATTGATCAACTCCTAGGAACTCTAACTGCTTATGAAATGAGGATTAGTAAAGATAAATATACCACTAGATAAGCATCATTTAAAGAAGATAAGAATGAGGATTCTGAGCCTCATGAAATTGAAGCAAAATTTGTGAGAAGACTAAAGAAAGGATCAGGCAAGTACCAATGAAATTTTCCCTTAAAATGTTTTAAACGTGGAAAGATAGGTCACTTTGCATATAAGCATCCACACAATAAGAAGGAACAGAACTCTGAAGGTGAAGAGAAGTACAAATCCAAAAGATCTGATAAAAAGACAAGGTTATGTGTAAAACATGATGACTCTTCAGAAGACACAGATAGTGACTCTTCTTGTGAAGATAAGGTAAATGAATTTGTGCTTATGGCCAAAGAGGATTATGATAATAAAAGCACATGAAGTGATGTTTATGATGAAGAAGATGTGTTTGACTTGTAAGGAGAGATGATCAGTTATTTGGAAGAGATTGACAGACTCAAACTTAAGAAGAGAAAACAAAAACAATTGTTGATACAGTTCAAGAAAGGCAGTAAAAAACCTGATGAAGACTTTGTCCTACTAAAAGTGGAATTAAAAGAGGCAAAGAAAATAGAGGACATTCTGAAACAACAGTTCTCAGATAATAAGGCAAGATGTGAAGCTCTGGAAGAAGAAGTAGTGAAAACTAGAAAAGAGTTGGAGAAGTTTAAATCCTTGTATCACCAGAATCTATCAAGTATCAAAGCCTCAAAAGGATTAGCCACCATTCTGAATCAAAAAATGAATCCAAAGTTGAAAACTAGTTTGGGTTATGAAGAGGGATCAAGTAGTGGTCATCCAAGAAACAAAGAACCCATCAATTTTATCAAATCTACAACCAATGACAACATCAAACTTGCAGAAACAAAGGAAGATAATAAACCACTAATGAGGAGTAAAGAAAAAGGTGACAAAACTAAATATGTAGAACAAATAAATAATACACCCTCTACTCAAGGAAATCATCAACATGGAATAAATCGACCTACTCAAAGAAGACAACCATTTTCTAGGTATAGAGATTTTTTCTATGGATATTGTTTCTACTGTTCTAACTTTGGCCACAAAGCTGTAAATTGTTCCTTAAGATTTAGACATGAGAAATCAAGACACCCAAGGAATAAATATGTGCCACAACAAAGAATGAGACAACCAAGTAACAAACAACCACATATTGCAAATGGTTAAATTAAGTTTAGAGACATGCAATTGAGGAGGTCAAGAAATAATGAATAGCCAATGAGTAGACAATGTTACACTAATCACTTTGACCTATTGAACAATGAGCTCAAATTCTATAACTGTCATAACTTTGGTCACAAGGCTGCACATTTTCATCTAAATAATTACAAAGAAGATCCAAGGATAAAAACCTTAGGTAGAAATGCCAGCACATGGAAAAAGAAAGATAGTGAAAAATGTGGTCTAGTACTTTCATCTCAATAACAAAAAGACCCCTGGTATATAGACAGTGGATGTTCCAACCACATGACTGGAGACAAGGACAAGTCTCGTTGTATAAGTAAAAGCATAAGGATAGATAATAATGTTGATATGGAATCCTCCCCTGGAAGAAAAGAAGAAGACTCAGATACAATAAAAGAATGTTTTGTTAGCATTTATCCCATGGAAGAAGTAGAAGAAGAATCATGTCATAAGATGGAAGCATAAGTTGTGAATCTTAGAAAGAAGTTTGAGAAGTCAAAGACACAAATCAAGTTCTTGAATAGTTCCATGATCCTGGATGAGATCTTGAATGGTCAGAGATTGCCAAATGAAAAATCCGGTCTTGGATACAACAAGGAATAAATCAGTGCTCCTAAGAATTCTAACACAAGTCCTTCATTTGTAAAAAGAGAAAGCAGGTATGACTCAGGTTCTTCAAGTTCAAAGAATGAAAGAAATACTGCAATATTTAGAAGATCAGATCAAGGAAGACATCTAGAATCTACTCATACACCTCAAAGTAAGTTTAGACGAGAGATACCTTCATGGATGAATCAAAGGAGGTATGAGAGTGTTTGTGACGGTTCTTGTTTTCTCTTATGATGGATATGGTCATAAAATCTTTGGATTGTATATATATATATATATATATATATATATATATATAATTAACAAGGGAAATAGCTGCAAAGAAGCTAGTCGTAGTCCCTGTTTAGTTAATATGTTCGGCTGTTTAGTTAATATGTCCGGCTGTATAGTCTGAAATATGAATTATATTT
>JZKD02S0235022.1:123246-134350 GCA_000966675.3 Picea glauca
TATATATATATGAGCTACAATTGTGAAATGTTCTTGTAGGATAACAACATCCTTTAGAAACACAAGGGGATTCATTCAGTTATGAAAAGAAAAGGTTGATGAAGGAGTCCCAGTAAGAGAGAATAGAAATTTTGAGTATACTACAAAGGACACAGCTGAAGTTGAAGATGAACATGTTCAAGAATCCAGTATTTCATTCCAAGACCAAGCACTCCCCATAAAATACCACTTTCTGAGAGAGCAGGTCACCAATAAGATTGTTCAGGTTCATTACATTCCAACCATAGAACAAATTGCAGACATATTTACTAAACCCCTAGCCAAGACACCATTTGAATATCTCTGTCAGAATCTAGGTGTCATCTCTTGTCTCACCTAAGAGATTCCATCCTGTCAATGGGAAATTGTGTTGGTTGAATATCTGATACCTCCGAAAACTACTGCAACAACTTAGGGGGAGCATGTTTTCTTTGACATTGATGTCAAAGGGGGAGAAAAGGTGTGGTGTGGATGCTACTGTTGGAGGTCTAAGTAGAACAATGCATCCCTTCAGGGTTTCCATCAATGCCAAAGGGGGATATTTTTGGCTTGTTTACAGGTAGAGTGTGCTTGCCATTGATGGAAAGAACAACAATGACGATGCTATGTTTACAGGCAAGAAAAGAAACAATGATGGAAAACAGGGAAAGAATAAGTTTAGGAGAATAAGTGAACAATATGAAAATCAAATCTCAGGAGGAATAGCATGAGTATGCAGAGATCAAAGCTCAGAAATAAGCGTAAGCTCAGAAGGAGGAGTGAACAATATCCAAAGATCAAAGCTTAGAAGAGATAGCGATGTGTGCTTTCCAGAAGTGCAGCCAAGGTCCAAGAGAAGGACTCGCAAGAGGAGCAAAGGTCGAGACCTTTGAACACTTAGAAAACCTTCCAATTCAGAGAGATCAGAAATCTCAGGAGAAAGAACGATAGTGGTCATTGGATCACCAATCCTGAATACCCGATGACCATTAGATTAGTGTCCCGTGACTAGAGGCAGCACAGATGAGAAGCACAAATCTGATCGGTTGGATCTGAGCACATAGGATAAACAATCGTTGGATCCAGGAATAAATGCATGAAGTCTAAGCCTTTGGATGAGCGTAGGAGAGAATACTTGTCAAAGTCCTGAAGTAAGCAGGGACAGTCCATCGTCAATACTGACAGGTGGCATACAATCCTCAAATCTAGATAAAATCACTTCGAGGATTTTTCAGTTTCAGACTTGAAAAACCCGAAGTCTGGAGAGCCAGAGTAAACGACAATCGTCAGATCAGTTTGAAGTGGAAGGATAGAATAATCTAGAAAAGAATCATCATAGAAATATCGAGTTGTTGATCTGAGAAGATGATCGACGAACCACATTTATTTCGGGTCTAAAAGTTGCGAGGAGATTATTGTTTGGGGACTCTCACTTTGAAAGAATTGGCGACTTGAAAAGTTGAAATACCCGAAGTCCCAAAGTGAATGAGGATCCACTTCAACAATACTATGTTAGAAAGGACACATGGCACACTTAGACAATGACAAGGGTCAAGTTGATTTGACACTTCAGATACGTGCAAATCACAAATCTGAGTGACATGTGGCAACTACTAGGATAATGACACGTTATCAAGTGACGTAAGTAAGTGAGGTCACTCTGGAAGTTTTACTCTGGAATTTTTACCACCAACAGATACCCTAAGTCCCGAAGTCTTGAATGTTGAAGTCCTGAAGTGGATACGAGTCGTCCGATCTGAATATCACTTCGGATGCATTCTCAACCATTGATCTAATACAGTGGAAGGATAGTGTAAGTGGAAGTGTTAACCAAAAACAAGTGGTTTCCACCGCCTATGACTTATTCATCAAATGACCACTCTGGAGGAGAATGAAGTAGCGATTAGCTTAAATTTTTGAAGTACCAAAGTCACCTATGATTGTTGATCATGCTGGAGGGTACGTGTCAATGGATCGTGAACTTCGGGTGAAACTAATCCAAGAAAATGTGAAGGAGAAAGGTTTGATATTGTCGAAGGCCAAAGTTCTGGAGCAGAGGATAGCCGTTGGATTAAAGAGGACAAGTGTCAGTGGATTGTCAGCTCTGGGAAAAATCAAAGGAAGGATGAAGGAAAGTTGAGAGTTGAGATTTCTAAACCCTGAATACCCAAAGGGATTGTGACCGTAAATCCAAAAGGGACACACTTCATTCGATCGTGTACTCCGGGTGAAATGCTTCAGGAGCAAGCGAAGTTTGAGAATTGAAACTCCCAAATCCCGAAAGGTGAAATTGATCTCGTCCATTGGTTTGGAGGACCACATGTCACTTGATCATTGAGACTAAGGATCGTGTGTGGATAGAGGAAAGAAGGCAGGAAAGGAAGATATATCTTATTCGTTGATTGAAGGAGCACTGTCAAGATCTTGAGATCGACGGCCCCATCGCATTGTGGGGCCAGAACATGCTCGAGACTTAATTTTTCATGAGCGGGCCGCAATCAAAACCACGGTTGTGGAGAAAGGACACATGGAGGATCGTAGTGAATTGTGGGGTGAAAAGAGGGTTTCCCTCAAACCTCCTATGGACACACCTGCAACTGCGTGGTCATGTGAAGTTCATAGCCCAAGGTCATATTGTGAAAAGGAGCTAGCACTCATTAAACAGATATCGGGAAGCACCTTTAGAATAGTCATATGGTCACCGCCAGAGGTCACATGAAGGAAGGGGCTTAGAAGCCAAAGAAGACATAATTGACTGGTTGTAACTGCCAGAACGAAGTGATTGTATCAGCTAGAGAACTCGAGGAGATGTAGGGTGATCGCCATAGGAGCTAAAGAGTCTTGAGGTAACTTCCAATGGAATGAAGATTGATCACAGAGACAATTGACAAATGGAAAAGTGCCAAAGTTTGTAACTGCAACAGAGAGGATAAGCTCAACTGTTTCAAAGAAGACAAAGTGTCGCACTACCCGAGAAGGAAAACAATCTCAGGGTAAGCCATTTATGACGAACAGACTCAGTATAACCGCAAAAGAAGATGATGAGTTGGATGGATGATTTGAAAGAGGACTAGGCATGATAAATATACACAGAACAAAGAAGAGATATTTTCTTTTGTTGAGTGTGATTTATGCGGGTAGAAGAATGTTGTGTGAAGGAGCTAAAATGCATAGAAGAGGCCTAGCGCATAGAATGGAAGTAAGACACAAAGAATAAAGTGAAGAAGAAGTAAGGAACAAAAATTCATATCTAAGAGAGGAAGAGAAAGCTGAGGTGCGCATAGAGAGACATAGCATAAGATCAAAAAGATCAAGAAGATGCAAGCAGGAAGACACTGATGCAGGAAGAGAAAAGTAGTGTAGAAAAACAATGATGAGACTGGTAAGCCATTGATAAAATACTATATCACTGTGATAAATTTATGAGAAGTAAAGATTTATATTTCAGGGTGGTAGGGAGGTGCTAGGGAGGACTTTTGTCCTCAGAGTTTCAAGTGGGTTCTTGAACACAGGGAGTTGTATCTTTCGTCTGGCTGCAGCCAAAAAAACCAGGGTGGCAGGGTGGTGCAAGGGAGAACTATTGTTCTATGTTATACATGTTGGTTCCTATGTAACTGGACATTGGTTCTTCCATTCAGTTGGTGTTGGAACACTCAGGGAGTTGGTGATTCCTTCTAGTGGATGCTAGAGAAACCAGGGAGTTGGTGCTTCCTTATAGTGGGTGTTAGAGAAACCAGAGAGTTGGTGATCTCAGCTAGTTGTTGCTTATAAAATAGAGGTGGTATCCTCAAAGGGAGTTGGTGCTCCTAAGAATGATAATTTACAAAAAATAAATATTACTTATCATATCAATAAGAAGAGGTTTTTCCCTTATGGGTTTCCTCAGGAAATATCTGTCTCTGTATATTTCATGTGTGTGATTGATGTTGAATATTCTATTAATTACTTCCTTGCATTATTGTGAACGTCATTGAGTGTTCTGTAAAGAGTTTAAAATGGGAATAATTGTTTCATCACAGTAACAACTGATTCACCGCCCCCCCCCCCCTCTCAGTTTTCCAGCACATCTAGAGTCCTCATTTGAGTTCATTATGGTGTTTAGTTTCATCTTGAAGAGATTTTGGAGGAATATCGACTTGCACAGGGTATTTGTGACATTGTTTGAAGGAGGCCAATCATCAAATCTACTAGTTTCAGGAGGGATTTTTGTAACTATGGAAGGAGACACCCCCATGGGTTGAGAACGGGTTGTCCGTTGAGGCCCCTCTAGATGTCCTATAGTCATCCCATGAGGACCTCTGTGAATCATGGATTGCAGTAGCTCGCCTGATCGAGTTTGCAAGAGTTTCAAAAGAGATAGGAGAGTCGCTTGAAGAGCGGACATTATTGGAGCATGGTAGTGTAGGTATTGGAGAGCCTTGGATCAATGGACATCATATATTGGATTCATTCTGGGATTTCTTTTATTGTTTCTATAGTATATTGTGCAGCTTCCTGGAAGACATTAGATTTGTGTGTTAAGAAGTATTCTACAACTCTTATTACATCCATTAGAGATCATTGTATTGATTTTGGAATTTTCCATCCATAATAAGATGCCATGGTTATCTTCTCTATTTTCTGTGTAATGGATGAATGCAATATGTTTGACAATATTTCTATTTAAGAAAATTATTTTTAACAACTTAACGACACCATTATACAATTGTTTGGCGCATTCACATAAGAAGAAATAATAATTTTGGGATAGAAAACATAATATTCCCACCTAGCCTAGTTGGGGACATTACGAATTTGATAATATCATGATATAGTAATTTATGAGGGGTTAGGGACTTAGGTAGGAGATAAATCACTTTGAAAATAACATAGTTTCCATTAAGAAAAAGTGTTATGTTTTCTAGTTAATTTTCTTTAGTCTTCTTTATGCAATGATTTCATCAACAATGCTTTGTTTTCGACCGTACAATAGTTTCCTTTGAAGCCATGTGTGATCTTAGAAAAATTCTTATTCAATTCCAACATTATTGATTTAGTTCAATTTTTAGTTATGATTTGCTAGCTTGATGGTTTCTTCCCCCTTATCAAGTACTGAGAGTGAGACCTAGTATATCACATCTCCCAACCAACAGGTAGTTGCATAAGAGGAAAATAGGTGTATTATACATATATAATGCACAATACCTCAAACGTTTTTATGAACCATGGGTTGATAATTAAAGTAGCAAGTTGATGAAAGGGAAACATTCTTTCTTCTTTTCCAAGGCCCACCACTTTTTGGTGCCATTGTTGGTGAGGTGTTAAACACTACACATGATTTTCATTCTTTCCTTTGTATTCATGTGTACATTTTATCATCATATATATAAGAAAAGAGAATTGTTTTTCAATCGGACTTTTCTTTGTTTTAAATTTTTAGATGAATGAATCGACCCAAGGATAGAACATGAACATTTCTACCTAAATCCCCCACCACATAAACAAGTTGTAATGTACCTCGTTACCAACAAACCCAAACATTTTCTACGATACCACAATGTAGCATCCCTAACCTCTAAGGCGAGCCACACCACACATAATTTTATTTTCCTTTGATACCATATATTAATTATATGCCATGCATATGCATCAACTATGCATAAATAACAAGATAAAATTCATGCATAAATATGTATAATTACAACATAATTAAACATATTACACACAATAATCAACATGTAAATACACATAAAGGAACACTTATCTTTTTCTATAAAACACCAACTTCATGTAGACCTCAGACATTCCTCACGTCCATATAATTTGTTGTTAATATGTTCTCAATAATAGGTCACCCCTGAGCTGGGGCTATGAATCCACCAAGGAAAATACTACTCTCACTAGTCCCACTAAGATCATACAACACTAAAAAAAATAGGAAAGGCCAATGGAACTGACTCTAGTAGTAGTTCCACCTCACAACCTCTCATTCCCCATATCTTGTCCCACCCCAAGAAGTGTACCCCTTATCTTCTCAACAATCCTTTGTCTATCCCACTTCCCTTCCAGGGCTTCAAAAACATGTTGACCAAGAAGTATCAAAGTTCCATGGCACTTGGAACACACAAATTATTTTAAATATTTATGCTACCACCAAGCCAACACATAGGGAAACCTATTCCCAGAAACTCTCTCACCCAAGAGAATTGCTACACAGTCCTAGCAACCTGTCTCTTCAACCCCAAACCACCAAGGATTTATAGGGTCACCCAAAGCTCCATAGCTCTAGTGCTCTCTAGGAAATGGTATGGGTAATCCTTGAATTACACTAATTCCCAACATTATATATGCGTGTGCCCTTTTTTATACTTGGTACTCAAGGAATTACCTTCCCCCCCACTTGTAATTTGTTCCCTTCACTTAGGAACTTAGGATAACATTAAATCATAAGAATTTTTTCTTTAGGAATAATATTATAATATTCCCTTGGCTTAAGATCTCTAACTTAACCCATTTTCTTAGGCCCTATCCCCCTTTGCCTCTCGTGGAGTCCTATCCCTCCATACTCTTTCGTCTGACTTAGTCTACAACAATGATGTATTTTATTAATAATATGAGTGATTATATATTACAATGATAGGCTCACTAGCCTTTTAGCATATTGTCTCTCTTTCCTAATAATCACACAAGCACTCAGGCCTAAAACATATATATACACAGGCACTTTGGCCCATAATATTCTGGATCACCAACCTATAAAACATATGTACAATTACAATTGGGGATCATCCTAGGGGTATTACATAGGTTCTAACAACCAATAACATTAGCAAGTTGGTTGTGAGACATTTTTCCCAGAAGCATAGGAAACTTTTGAGGATTTATTAGAAGAAAGAGAAAGTGAATTTGATAATATCTCAGAGGGAGGCCAATCCTCACCCCACTATATAATGGAAACTAGTACATTTGACACATTTTTTGATGACATTCTGAACACATTTCAACAAATAAACATTGGAATTCTGAAAAAACTGATTCCATAGGTTCGTCGAAGCCTTTGTGTCACACCATTGATGACATTATCCATCTGTCGTTTATCTGAAGTATAAAATTGGCACATGGAAGTTATGGAGATATTTAATGCACTAGAATTTCATCACAATGATGACAATCAAATATATTTGTTGTGCGTTCAATACAAAATTCTGCCACGTGACATTTTACAGGAAATTTTTATTTGCAAAGAAGTCATCTCAATACCAACAACATCTATCATTATTGAGAAAATGTCACACATAAAGACCATAGGGGAATTGATGTGTCGACCATGTAATGTCCCCCACCTCTTAGAGAGATGATGAGGAGACTCAGTGGCCTGGGCACCCCCACTAGGTCATAGTCTCACACTGAAGGGGGGAAAGTCAAGAAGTTAAAAGTTATATTNTGAGGTGCACCTATTACTCATTCTGGTTTTGGATTACCATTTCCTATTGCTCTTGAGCATTCAGTTTGGGGGTTTTGCTGTACAAACCCTTGTGAGAAACTCAGTGGTGAAATAGTCACTCACCTTGTTCCACAGCTTGTTCTCAGGGATGAAAGACTCCTCCACACCATTCTAGTCTCAGACCATCTCCATCTAGCGCTTCAGAAGGTAGCAAGTCATATTCTTCTTGTGTTTCCAGCAGGGGCGCACCATCATCTGGAGGGAGGTTCGATCCAGCTTATCCCGAGGGCCTGGGGCCATTCCGACAGTTGGGTTTTTTTTATAGGGGCAGGACCATCAGTTTGAGGTATTTTCTGGAGTGTTATCATCATTCTACATTTGTCTGTAGATTGGGACATCTTGGAGCTATAGGGGACGTCCTGTAATTTAGTAAAACTCATATCTAGGGAGATCTGCTTGAGATCTGAGTCTGAAACTTCTCCCACGGCATTCTCATAGCCCAATCTATATTCTTGGAGATTTTCAGAGCATTTGGAGGCCTCCTTCATTAGGGACAAACCAGCTAGGGTTTCAGTCATCCAGTGGGGCACCCCATTCAGTGGGAAATTCAGATCTACAGAGATTGAGAGGGATCTTGGAGATTCGGACATCTGGGTTGTCCTTACAGTTGCTCGATATATCATTTGGCATATTTCTCGGGATGATTGGGCACTTTTGGTAGCAAGGAAAAATTATTGAGGGCTTCAACATTCTAGCAGGACGTGGCACTTTCTAGCTTGGAGGTTGAGCATTAGTACGACTCAGATCTACTTGATTCAGTCTTCATTGTATATCCAGCCTTTGGAGGCTTATTTTGTATTGTTGGGAGCATTTTGTAGCAACTCATATCTATTGCTTGTATGAACATCTGAGGTTTATGCCAGATCATCCATCTATTGTATTGATCTTACATTGCTCATAATAAAAAGGTCAGATCTTTGCTTGTGCTTATACATCTTGAATATATTGTGATCTCCATGTGTTGATGAATCTTGTATGCACTNCAACTCAGTGGTGAAATATCCACTCACCTTGTTCCACAGCTTGGTCTCAGGGATGAAAGACTCCTCCACACCATTCTAGTCTCAGCCCATCTCCATCTAGCACTTCATAAGGTAGCAAGTCATATTGTTCTTGTGTTTCTAGTAGGGGCGCACCATCATCTCGAGGGAGGTTTGATCCAGCTTATCCTAAGGGCCTGGGGCCATTCCGACAGTTGGGTTTTGTTTATAGGGGCAGGACCATCAATTTGAGGGATTTTCTGGAGGGCTATCATCATTCTACATTTGTCTACAGATTGGGACATCTTGGAGCCATAAGGGACGTCCTGTAATTCAGTAAAACTAAGATCTAGGGAGATCTGCTTGAGATCTAAGTCCAAAACTTCTCCCACAGGATTCTCATAGCCCAATATATATTATTGGAGAGTTTCAAAGAATTTGGAGGCCTCCTTCATCAGGGCCAAACCAGCTAGGGTTTCAGTCATCCAATGGGGCACCCCATTCAGTGGGAAATTCAGATCTACAGAGATTGAGAGGGATCTTGGAGATTCGAAGATCTGGGTTTTCCTTACAATTTCCCGATCTATCATTTGGCATACTTCTCGGGATGATTGGGAACTTTTGGTGGTAGGGCATAATTATTGAGGGCTTCAGTGTTCTAGCAGGACATGGCACTTTCCATCTTGGAGGTTGAGCATTAGTACGACTCAGATCTGCTTGATTCAGTCTTCATTGTATATCCAGCCTTTGGAGGCTTATTTTGTATTTCCGGGAGAATTTTATAGCAAATCATATCTATTGCTTATATGACCATCTGAGGTTTATGCCAGATTGACCATCTATTGTATTGATCTCACATTGCTCATAATAAAAAGGTCAGATCTTTGCTTGTGCTTCTACATCTTGAATATATTGTGATCTCCATGTGTTGATGAATCTTGTATGCACTTAATAACTCAATAAATTAGTAGTAGTTAGTGATTCCAAGAAATAATTTGGCTTGGGATCATTACAGACCATTGAAATTGTCACCTTATGGCAGGACATATTTGTCAGAGGTGCGATGCTTGAGAGGGAACTATTTGTGGACAGTCCAATGATATGGAATGGTAACTTTGTCGAAGTGGTGATGCTAGGGTGGGAAAATTCCATCTGCATGGAAAAGCTACGGTGGGAAAATATTGTCAACGTTGTTAGGCACCTAACCTCCATAACCCCTCACATAGGTAGAATAATATATTTTCCATGTAATAAAGGCCAATATTAATAATGCCTAGTAATAAGGAAAAATAAGTCAAATGTAAGAATACCTAATAAAATCTTCCACTTCTAGAATATCTTCATCTATATTATTTTTTTGGTAGATAGATTTAGTATAAATAAGAGTCGAGGGAATGAGAAGTTTTGTCTTGAGAATTATTGTAATAGAGTGCTACTTTGCTGGAGCTTCCCCCCTCAAAGAGGTAAGTGAACATTGTTTCCTATCAATAAAGGTATTATTTTGGTGTTGTGGTTTCATCTATTGTGTTGTTCCGCTGTTATTCTCTGTGATATTTTTGTTTTCATATATTATAATATATTTAGTACCTTGCAAATGGTATTAGAGAACTTCCCTTGGAAGAAAATTGTGGGTTGTTTTTCTTCAGGGTAGAGACGTATTCTGGTGTCCTAAAGCTACAAAGATCTATCGTTCAGTGCATAAATTCGTGGTCAAGGAAGCATACATAAAATAACTACAAGTGGTACTTAACCACACATTGTTGGCCACCCTTGTAACCCCTGTCGGTACCCCTTCGAGTAGTATCGCTTCAGAAAACACCTGTATACAGATCAAACTTAATATCCTGAAGACATTTGTAGATAAATTGATCGGTCGCCTGACTATTATAGTGACAATGAGAACAACACTCAAGAAGATCCTATCTAGTATCTGGGTAGTTGGGTAGTATGGTTATGACATCCCCGACCATCAACCTTTGTCAGGTAACACTACCTAATCAATTGTATCTTTGATACATCCTTGAAGCATATACCAACATGTCGGGCCATGCCACCAAAAGAAAATTTCATGCTTTGATACCATTCTATGACAACCCCAGCCTTAATCTACTGGGCTATGCCACACATATATACTTTCAAAAACATCATACACATCCATATAAACATAGAAATGACAATTATCATCTACCTATATATAAACATATACAGACGAAATATTCTAATAATACACATATTAATACGGAAATAATAGTAAGCCTACACATGCAACATATACAATATATTCAAGCACTACTCATAAATTATATCACATGTACAATTACACAACATGTAAATGAACATAATCTTGGCATATTTGGCAGGAAGGAGTGTGCTTGTCATTGATGGAAAGAACAGAAGGAGAAATAGAATGAAGCGAATAGAGATTAAATCTCAGGAGAGTTAATGAATGAAGATCAAAATATCAGAATATATGGTGCGATAAAACTCAGATCAAATCAAGACCGTTGGATCTATGTTATCACTGAAATTTCGTCCGCACAGGGCGACAAGAACTCAACATCATCAACACAGAAAAACAATCATCCATGGCACAAGGATTAACTCCACAGCACATCAAAAGGGC
>JZKD02S0235022.1:134360-168559 GCA_000966675.3 Picea glauca
TATTGTTTTCTTTCTAACCTTTTGCATTACAGCTGTCATGACTAGAAGAGCCCAACTAGGCATGTAAGTGCTCACTTTTTTCTCACACATTGACGAAAAGAGCACGAACAGATTGACACAGCCGCGCATAATTCTTGATCATGGATATTTTTTAAGAAACTTCACAACCATTGGATCATTTTTTAGTGGAAGGACAGGATAATTGAGAAAAACGTTTGAGAAATCGATTATGTGAATTCCTGTCAGTCGTCAAATCACTTTCAAGTGGAAGGATAGGATAATATAGTAGATATGCAACACTAACAGATCAAGCCGTCGATCTAAGATCCTGATCGACGAACATCATTTAGTTCAGGTTTAAATTCGCAAGGAGGTTATGCTCCAGAATGTTTGAAATGTGAAATACCTAAATCCCGAAAATCTGAAATGAATAAGCACCGTCGGATTTGGAAGACAAACGAGGACCGTTGGATCAGGGTTGTTGGTCAGTAGACCACATCAGCAAAAGGGCATAGTGGAAAACGATGTCAAAAGTTGACATCAACAGTCTACATCAGCAAGGACACATGGTACAGTCAGAGAATGACAAGTGTCAATTTGAAATCATCATTTCAGGTACGTGCAAATCACGAATCTGAGTGAAACGTTGCATTTGCTTGACTCGTGACATGTCATCGAGTGATGCAAGAGTTACATCACTCCAAGATTTTTTCTTTGGGAGTTTTACCACTAGTACTCACCCAAATACCTGAAGTCTCGAATGCTAAAGACCCAAAGTGGATACGAGACGTCTGATATGATGTCGGGTGTACTATCAACCGTTGACCAAAACACAGTGGAAGGATAACATACGAATAATAGATGAATTCATGGAGTAAAAGGTGGCCATCCATCTCATTGCTTGATTAAGTCCTGGTTGTTGGCTTAAGAAATTAAGGATATATGTAAGGATCAAATATAACCATTGATCTGGTTCAGAGATATAAATGTGAACCATCTGATCTGTTCGACGATATTGTATTCGAGAGATTTTAAAAGTTGGAAGTCATGAAGACTCGAAGGGAAAAGTGTTGAAGTTATGACAATCATCCATTTCAGGAGACTGAATCGTGACCATTGAATTGATAAGAACTCGATAAGCCTAATCATATGGTCACCACCAATGATCACGTGAAGGAAGGGGCTTAGGAGCTGAAGAAGCCATAATTGACTGGTTGTAACTGACAGAGAATACAAAGAGTTTTGACTTCCAGAGAATCTAAGGAATCTCAGCATAATGCCCATTGATGATGAACACATGGATTGAACCGAAAGAGAGGACAAAGAGTTTCCATGATGATAAGGCAGAGGACTCGACATGAGATAAAGATGTAGAATAGAGAAGTGAAGTGATTCTGTTGGTTAGCTATGAAGTTGTGAGGAAGAGACGTAGTGAAAAACCTGTAGGGAAAAACAGTGACGTAGTGAAGAGCATGCAGAGGCATAGCGCATAGAAGGGATATGGCACACACAAAATAAAATGAAGAAGAATAGAAAGTGAATACGATGCAAGCAAAGAGACACTGATGGAGGCAGAGTAGAGAAATGTAGCAAAACAATGATGAGACTAGTAAGCCATAGATAAATGTTGTATCACTATGATAAATTCAAGAAAAGGAAAGATTTATATTTCAGGGTGATAGGGGGGTGTTAGGGAGGACTGGTGTCCTCAGAGTTTCAAGTGGTTTCTTGAACACAGGGAGTTGTATCTTCCATCTGGTTGCATCTAGAAAAACCAAGGTGGCAGGGTGGTGCAAGGGAGAACTATTGTTCTCTGTTAGATAGTTTGGTGCCTATGTGACCGGAAGTTGGTGCTTCCATCCAGTTGGTGCTAGAACACTCAGGGAATTGGTGCTTCCTTCTAGTGGGTGCTAGAGAAAATAGAGAGTTGGAGCTCTCAAAAAGTTGCTTATTTTAAAACAAAGGTTGTAGTGTTAAGAAGAGTTGGAGATCATAAGAATGATAATGTACAAAAAATAAATATTACTTATCATTTCAAAAAGAAGAGGTTTTTCCCTTTATGGGTTTCCTCAGGAAATATATGTCTCTGTATATTTCATGTGTGTGATTGATGTTGAATATTCTATTGCTTACTTCCCTACTTTATTGTTATCGTCATTGAGTGTTCTGTAAATATTTTAAAATGGGCATAATTTTTTAAGCACAATAACAACTGATTCACCCCCCCTCTCAGTTTTCAAACACATAAAAGTGGCACTTATCTTTTAATAGAATACCACCAACTACGTGCAGACCTTCCACAAACCTCCTAGCCATATAACACACTGCTCATCACTCTCAACAGTGGGTCACCCCCGAGCTGGGACTAAACTCCATCAGGCAAGGGATTCTTAGGCTAGGAAAGGTCGATAGGGAAGTTGCATATTTCAATAGGTAGAAATTCCTCCAAGGAGCCACTTACACCCATGACTCATAGAATTTAATTCCCCACATGCATGTTCCACCCTTAGAATGTACACCTTCATTGTCACACAGTCCATAAGATGCCACACCTCCCTTTTCAGGGCTTTGACAAC
Organism: Picea glauca; assembly: GCA_000966675.3. NCBI lineage: Eukaryota > Viridiplantae > Streptophyta > Pinopsida > Pinales > Pinaceae > Picea > Picea glauca. The sequence continues at coordinate 136,937 of JZKD02S0235022.1, forward strand.
ATGTTGGATCAAGAATTCTCATAGCTATGTATATGCTATTGGACTTCATCTAGGAGATCTCACTTCCTAAACAAACTCTCTCACCTGGAGAGAGTTTCTCACAGGCCTAACAAACTACTTCATCTATCGAGCTCCTAATTCTAAAGGGTAACCACAACAAAAAAATCAGGTACGGGCTCTGGAAATGACATCAAGCCACACCAGTCTAGAGAAGATGTGGGTAGCAACAAAAAATGGCTAAGGTGTGATCTGGCTCAGGCACTACGTAGTCATGTTTTGCTTCATAGTAAAAAATAGTTAGCTTCATAACACAGTGTGTCAGTTCCCCCCCAAGTTGTAGAGGTCCAAAAAAAATGAGGAAACAAAGGTTGGTTGTGTGAAGGCTCTCTCCATCTTCTTTCATGAAAGTGTGGGGAGTCTTCCTGTTAGTGTTACAAGTCACCAATGGATTGCAACAGAGGTAATCATGATACCCATCAATTTATATGTCACAGGTTGGTTTAAATGGTGGTGGTAAGTGGACAAAATGCAGCACAAGAATGATGTTACAACACAAAACCGGACCAGAAATGCACAGGGAAATGAGGGCCATATTAACTTCAGTCAATGAGTTGAGTTTTAAGGCAAGTAGAGGGAAGACTTGGTGGGAAAATGAGAACAAGAATTCTATGGGTATCTGGCCTTCCAATAGCTTGAAGAGTATAAACTCAGGCTTGATGACGCTTTCGAGCCCAGGTTTCAGACACTGAAATGTGTCTTCAAAGGACACAGTTCCAACAACACGATGATCAAACCTTCATCACCGTGCAGTTGCAACAACTCAATTGGATCCTGCAATTCTGAGCTATTCTGTGTGAGAAGGAAAAAGGCAACATAGGAAACTATGTAAAACTGGTGAAAAAATTGCAGTGATCAAACCTACATCATCTTACAACATCACAACCCTCAATTGGATCCTCCAATTCCAAGTGTCTTAACACAGTGTTTACAGAGAGATGGAAATAATATGACTTCTATTAATTGAAAGTCTCAAATCGATTCCATAACCAGGAACAATTCCGGTGTTAAAACATATTACAAAATGGTTGCTCTGCTCAACCAAAGACCACTACAAAATGACAGAACCCCATACATATACTCAGAAAATTCGTAATAAAAAACAAATGTGTGCTCGAGTTTCCATGGCGCAGCATCTTCTCAGTCAAACTGGGTCGAAACTCCTTTGTCAGACGCAACCTTAACTCGGCATGGGATTCACAAGAAATTTTATGACCTTACGGACTAGCAAATAGGGTTAGACTTTGCATGCAGATATGACCTATAGAAAATCTACTTTCTACCTTCGTCCATAGACTTAAATCCCATTTCTTTTTAGTAAATGCATGGCTAGATCAACCTACCTCGTTTCGTGCGTTCGATGTCGATCCCTTGTCGCACTTGATTACTTGTTTGTGGTTCTCCTTTCCAATGCTGACTTGCATACAAGACAAGAAACAACTACACATGCATACTACTTATAGAATATTGGGTTAGAAATTCAAGCATGTACTTAGCAAATTATGAATAACTCATGAATTGGGATGGGAAAAGGACTTTCTTTATTACTTTGAATGAGTCAACTTACAAAAGTTGAGACAAGCCACTGCTCCACGATCCTGATCCTGGGCTCCTCTTTGACATTCCTCCAACTACTTTACTTTGTATCTCCTTTGGCACTAGGAAGGCTAAAGGGTTGGGACAATGGGAATATGCAAATGGGCAATGTTTCTTTGCTATATTTTTCCTCCTCCAAATGGGACCCCTACCCCTTCTTTTATAGGCTAGAAGGAGCTATGTGTTTGGATGAACCCTCGGCCATGGATGGATGGGAGTTTCAGTTAACTCACCCATAAATTTTGTGTTCCATCGGAAACTTTCCTTTTTTCATGATTTTGTCAGTCCACATGGGCTGTTTGAGGTCAGCTAGCATGTACACACATTTATTAGTGGAGTAGGGTGCGTGGGCCTTTATAAAAGAGGATTTTTAAAGAGTTGTTCAATAGTTCTTTGTCAAAGAAGGGATCTGAGATGGCCTGATGCTAGGTAAGCATGTATGGTGCAATTTAGGGTTATAAAATATGCCCCCTAATGTGTGAGGTTAGAAGAGCATATGATGGATGAAATACATTACCAATCTTTATAGATGTGCCGAACGATTGAGCCCAAGGATTAGGAACCAGGAAGTGTCATCTACAAAAATAACAAATGTCTCACCAAGGTGGGCATACCCATTCTCGGAATAAAATAGAATCATGGATACCAATCAAATACACTGTAGATCCATTTCATATAACTATATAAAGAGTAGCCGTGAACAATACACAATAGAGCTACATCTCGAAATAAAAAAGATATACATATATAGTATCTATATTCTAGAAACTGATACGACCTAATGGTTGGAGATGATATCTTCAGAGCTTGAGCAACAACTTCAAAATATTCAAAACTCAGGTAGGAGCATAATATGAGTGTACAATGGCACTACCCAGAGGTATTCGATGGCTTGTCGTTCATGGACTAGATAATCTTGATGATCAGACTAAAGGCTTCATTGATTTTGAACAAGGACTTGATTGGACATTCAGGATGGTCGGGCATGAGGGTAAGAGACAAATTGCAGAGGGGCTGACTCAGGCTTGGTGACAAACTTCCCTTGGACAATAGCATGAAAAATGATGAGACTCGGGAAACCTAACATTAATCATAAGTCTATGAAGCAGGAGGCAACACAAACTCTCCATATGTTTGGAGGGATAACCAAACGGCAGAGGACACAACTTGATATAGCGATAATAGCTTCCTAAGGTCATACTACATCTTATAGTTTGATGAACAAATGGAAATATGTGCTTTATCCAAGGGAGACTCATTATGATTCCAATAAAGGAAACACTTTTCCCTTCCTCTTTTTGGGGTATATTTGATTTTTTTGTCTTTTTCAACAATTTCAGAAAAAAAAGAATAAAGAAATGTTACGTTACAATGGAGGAATGAGTATTGCAAACATACAAGTTCAAGGCACAAGGACAAGACTGATGTTCTGGTATAGTGATACTCCAGAAAAATCCTCTGGGGGACAAGGGTGTTAAAACACAGAAGAAAACTGTTACAAGGCTGGTGTACAAGATATGAAAACGCGGTTAACAAAACACACAATGGTAATGTCCTTCAATGTAAGTTTGACAAGCCCAGAGAAGGTAAGCTCGGTCGTTTTTCATATTTAGAGAGTCTGAAACAACATAAAAGGAGACTCCATTGGGGTACCTTTTTCAAAGATAGTCTATTTGGTTCGAAAAAGGGGTAAACTAGCACCAACAAGACATCTATTCAAAACCATTTTAACGAGTGTGACAAGGACAAGATCACTCGGCCATTTTTTCATTTTTAAGGAGTATGAAAAAATCTTAACTATGGACTCCGTCAAGAATGTTCTTCTGGACCAGTTTAACGAGTGTGAAAGAATAAGGTCACTCGACGATCTTTTCAATTTTAGGGAGTCTAAAAAGAGCTTAACTATGGACTCTGTGGGGGTTCCTTCTTCATAAGTTTAGTCCCTCAGGCTCGAAAAAGGGATAAAATTATACCTGAGAGTACTCTTCTATAGAGATGAAGTTACATAGAGTATTCCTTCATTCGTACAGTTGACCGTCCCAACCGAAAAAGGGGTAAACTACTGCCAGACAGACGTGACTTCAAATTTCAGTTTAACAAGCGTGAAAGGCCACAAGATCTCTCAGCAATCTTTTCATATTTAGAGGGTCTGAAAAGGGCTTAAAAGAAGACCTGTTATTTTTTTGGAGTCCTGAGGGTGAGGTCAATAGTGAAGAAGAATCATGCAAATGAGACTCAAATTCATATTCAGGAACTATAAGGACTCCCGAGTCTACAGTGTTTTTTATGGCAACATGAATACCACAATGCAACCAAGATCTACCTAGGGCATCTATGTTCCGGTAAGCTCTACCACCAAGTTGAAACACTTCTAAAGCAGAGATGATGGTTCCATGTCACAACCTGATGAGATCGATCCTATGGTAAAGGAAAAAGACAACGAGATACAAAAATCAGGGTAGAAACCTAACCTATATGTTCAAGTTGACATCTGCCACAGTCACAAAAGAGAGTATCAACGACATGTCCATAATACTAAAAGAAACTAAAAACAAATAGTACAAATACTCTACATATGTTACAAAAGGTTACCCACAATGACCTGCCTATGAGTAATACTTCTTGAGGTAGAGCCCATTTCTAGGCTCCACCAAAGCACTCCCTTCAAAATCAACTAGACTATAAGTGCCCTTTTTTAAAATATCTTTTATGATGAAGGGTCCAAACCACATGGGTTTGAATTTTCCTACCCCCAGGGGGTCCTTATCTTGGTCATAGACCAGGACAAGGTCGCCTTCAGAAAAAACCCAAGGATGAACAGACCTATCATACTGACACTTGACCTTATGTTTGTGAGCCTCGTTGGCTAGGGCCGCATCACGATGCTGCCCATTGAGCTGCTCAAGGTATACTAACCGTTCTTCAAGTGGAGAAGTGTCGAGAAATAATTGTACTGCCAACTTTAGATATGGGATCTAACATTCGATGGGGAAGACTGCCTCCAACTCGTAAATGAGTTGAAAAGGTGAAAATCTAGTTGCAGTCTTAATAGATGTTCGGTAAGCCCATAATGTCGAGTATAACATCAAATGCCAATTTGACTTGGCTGAGTTGATAGTTCACTGTAAAATAGTCTTAAGAGTTTTGTTTACAGCTTCCACCTACCCATTGGCCTGGGGGTAGTAGGGTGATGAATGTTCTTTCCGTAACCCAAGCTTTGATGTTAATTCGGTCATCATCTGATTCTGAAAGTGACTACCATGGTCAGTGACAATCTCCCTTAGGACGTCGAACCTTGCTATGATCTGGTTGAATAAAAAGAGAGTTGCAGTCTCTCCATCATCTTTAAATGTTGGCATAGCTTCAACCCACTTTGTGAAGTAGTCGACAGCTATGATGATCTAGCGATGCCCCCTTGCTGAAGGGGGGTTGCATGTGGTGTAATCAATCCCCCACTTGGTGAAGGGACCAACGGTGATGATAGGAAAAAAGGGAGCAAGATGTGTCCTCATCTTTCGAGAGAATATTTGGCATGGATGGCACTTCTTGACCAATTCGATACAATCTTTGATAAGTGTCAGCCAGAAGTAACCTGCTCATAGAATGTTTTGGGTTGTTTCCAACCCAGAAAAATGACCGCCAGAAGCTCCGGTATGGCAATCATTAAGCATGATAACTTCCTCCTCATGAGTGAGACATTGGCGTAGCATGTAGTCTACACCTCTCTGATACAACGTATCATCGAGTATGAGATAATTCTTAGCCTGATGGAATATATGTTGATGCTCATCACGAGAAGTAGAAGTGGGGCACTTCAAAGTCTGGATATAGATAAGTATATCTCCATACCAGGGATCCGAAGATGTGATCAAAAACATATCTCCCTGGATAGGCGATTCTTCAGGCACAATGTCACCTGACTCAACCAGAAGTTTCGAAATAAGCTCTACGAAGACCAGTGACTTTTTGGACTTTGTTGAAACGAATTCTAAGTCAAATTCCTGGAGGATGACTATCCATCTACTAATTTTTCCACCTATTACCCATCATGTCAACATGTACTGGAATGGATTCACGACAGCAATGACAGTGGTCTTGTGAATCAAAATGTAATGATGGAACCATTGAACAGCATGAACTGCTGCCAACACAAGTTTTTCGATATGAGAATAATTGATTTCCGGTCCTACGATCCCTCGACTCAGGTAATAGATCATGTATTCTGAGAACAAGTCATCTTCCTGAACTAAAACCATGATAATGGTTGACTCTGCTAGAAGTAGATATAATAAGAAATATTTGTTATAGTTAGGTTGTCAGAGTAGAGGGGAAGTTGTGAGGGCATGTTTTAATGTGTCGAAAGAGCATTGAGTGACATCGTCCCAATAAAAAGGAAATTCTTTCTTCAGTAAGCGCATAAAGCCCTTGGTGATTTCGGCATAGTTGGCAATGAAGAATCGTAAAAAGTTTGCCTTGCATTGTAGATTCTGAAGATGAAGGATTGTGCGTGGAGGGGGCAACTGGATTATTGCCTCCACCTTGAGAGGATTGACCATGATCCCTATTGTTGATATGATGAAACCTAACAAAAATCTTGACGTTATGCAGAAGTTGCACTTGTTTGGATTCAAGCGAATCTGAAAGTAGCGACAACGTTTGAAGATAAGTCTAAGGTGTGTGGGATGATCTGTTCTCTTGCGAGATCATGATGTTAAATCATCTAGATAGGCCTCGACTATATGCTTGAGGTCATGGAAAGCAAAAGACATGGCCTGCTGAAAGGTTGCTCCAACATTTTTAGGACCAAAAGGCATCTTACGATATGCGAATGTACCCCAAGGACAAATGAATGTCATTTTGTGTTGGTCTTCAGGTTTGATTTGTATTTGATTATATCCCAAAAAACCATCCATGAAAGAAAAGGCTTCACAACCAACACATTCATCAATGATCTGGTCGATGAATGGTGTTGCAAAATTATCTTTGGGACATGCCTTGTTCAAATCACGGAAATCGGTACATACATGAATCGTGCCTTGTTTTTTATTGACCGGCATAGGATTTGACACTCATTGAGTCAAATGGATAGGATAGATAAAACCTGCCTTTAGCAATTTCTCAAACTCAACCTTAATGGCTGCTGCTTTCTTAGGATTAACTGGACAAAGCTTCTGCAGGATAGGCTTGGCATCAGGATATGTTGTTGTAATCTAATGTTCAACTATTTTTGGATCAATACCTGGCATTTCCTCATAAGACCAGGAAAAAACGTTGCGAAATTCTTTGAAAAGATCTGTGTAGATTTGAATCTCTTCGGGAGAGTAGTCATCTCTGACGAAAACATTCTCCATGATGCCAAGGTTTCAGGAGATATTGATCGGTATAGTTTCAACGATAGTTTCCATATTTCCCTCAGCATAAATTTTGTGTGTAGTTAAGAGATTAATAGGGCACGGATGATCTCCCGTCATGGTCACGGTGAATTCTCCTGCTTCGATTCAGCTTAACTCTAGGAGAAAATATGATCTGTGATGAAGATCTTCCAAATATTTGTCCAGACTAGTCATTGCTTCGATTACTGCTTCGTCAGAAGGCAAGACTAAGTCTAATGAATAGGTGTTAGCGAGAGAACCCTGAGCCCAAAAAGGCTCTAGAAGTGGATCTAACTCTTTTGCAGTAGTCGGATCAATGTTAGTTGAAGCTTGCTAGACTAAAGAGTACGCTACTTCAGCTGCAGATAAGGGCATGGACATGCCCGGGTGCCCTGTCTCATCCATCGTGGCTGATGGGGAAGGAAGTATCCATGGATCCTTGAATTAAGTCATGCGGAACGACGAAACTTCAAAAATCTCAACCTTATGGTGATTGGATATAAATTTGATATCGTTGTGAGGGGGAAGGTAATCAAAGGTACCCATCAAGGATGGGCAGAAACCAACTCCTACGTTGATGACACCTAGTTGAGGATTATCAATCATCGGGACTATGGATGCCCCCAAAGCAGGGTCAGGTCTGGAAAAAGACAATTGATGATGGTCACTATTTGACCCTTGTGTGGAAACAACAAGACCCATAAAACTGTAGCAACCACATATTGCATGGCATAAGTCCAAATCCTTCCTAACAAGAGGTTATAGTCGAGGGGGGCATCGACTACCTCTACTTTGACACACATGGTCTTGCCTCCTAACTGCATGGGAAAAGAAGGAACAATACCATGTGGTTGAAACGAACGACTGTCGAACACGGTGAGGAGAGTAGGTGACAAAGAAAAAATGGGTTGGCCAATGGCTTTCCAACATGCCAACAAAATCACGCATGTCAAGGCTCCCTCATCAACCACCATGCAGAAGATATTTCGAGTAAAAGTTTTCATGGGATAAGCCACTACTATCTGAAACGCTACGTGGTAAGGCAGACGAGGTTTTAAGTCGGTTGTATCCAACATGATGGTACCTGGATTACAAGTCTCGGTAGAGCCTAAAGTGGTTAACAAGGCTTTCCTCTGAGAAGGGCAGCTTTGGAGGACTTCCAAAGTGGACATCGCATAAGGGGTTAGTGATAAATCTTCCACCACAGAGTAGTTCTGGGTGGCCCTTGCGTTTGGGTTATGAGAATATTTTTTAAATGCACCTTTTGGAATGTGTGCCATTGTTTCTCCCATTGTCTTCTCAATCTGTAGAGGAAGAGATGGGAGGTCAGCTTCTTTACCCTTCTCAGAAGTGCTTGGTTTACTATAGTCATGCGCTCTAGTCAATATAAATGTGTCACCCCTAACCATATATACGTTCGTGGATGCAGGGTTGTTCGGAGGCAGACAGGGTTCCTGGCTACCCCCTTCGGTGCTTGCAGAGGCTTGAGTTAGATTATTCCAATGCTGAAATGGATTAGTCAACATAGCCTATTTTTACTGCATCATAAACTTTTGGGCCTCTGCAAGTCGAGGACAAAGATGGGTCGGGTGGTATTCCACGCATAATTTGCATGGATACCTCACCTTCCATTTTTCACTGTTGTCCCCGCCAGCATTATCGATAGGTTTTCTATCCCCCTTACCCTTCTTTCATTGTTTTTTCTTTCCTTCAGGCTGCTGGGTGTCCTTTGGGTTAGTCGATTACACTGTGTGTACCTCCGATGTTTGGGTAGGGGGAGCAGCCAAAGTAGTAGTTTGGTTGGCCGTTGTGTGTTGTATAGATAACTGCTGCAACTGCTTCATCAATTAATCAATGGGATTTGTGTGTGCTGAACCAACAATAACATTAGCATGTGGTCCAAATCTCTGTCTAGTTTTATCCAGTATTGAGCGTGGCACATCTGGAAAGATGTTGTATAATAAACTGGACTAAGAATATATGAGCTCAAATTGTTGAGCTCTCACGATGGCGTCTTCTTTGGAGAATACACCCGACGTTGTGACATCTTTGGATAACTGCAGGACCAAAGACTTAAGGAACCACTCAAGCAGGAATACTGGTGGGACTGGCACCTTGATTAGACTCTTCCAGCGTCTCCATTCTCAGATGTGATCAGAGATATGGTCTGTTGTCATCTGTTTGAAATTGTCTAGCAGCTTTGTGCCAGCATCGTATCTCATAGGTAACTGGAAATGGTTTAGGAAAGCCATTGCCAACTCACCAAAGGAAGAGTATCTTGAGTGATCGAGCTCAATGTACCATTTCGCGACACTCCCAATGAGAGTACGTTGAAACAATCACAATTGTACGGAGTCATCTTTTAATGAGTTGGATGAGCACCAAAGATGGAAGGTAGTCACATGATCACCTGGATCTTCGTTAGGCTTAGCTTTGAACTTTGGAATATCCGAAGGAAACTTTGCCAGCATAGGAGGCCAACATGGATCGTGACAAATGGGGTCATTCAACAACCTTGTCAAATCTGGCAAGTGAAAATTCGCCAGGAAAGGTAGTTTGGGTTGTTGGTGATAACTTGGGAAAAAGGGGCCTGGAGCTTGACTAGCACCAGGTTGCCAGGAAAAGTTTGGTTGCTAGCCCAGATTCTGGTAGAAACCAGGGCCCTGGCTAGCGTATGGATTTTTCATATGTGGAGACATCATCGGTTGATTTCCCAAATAGGACATAGATTGTTGGGCATGCATTATATTCGAAGGACTCTGGGAAGGGTTGCCCCATGTTGGTCCCATGGGGATGGGCATAGGAGTTTGTCTAGGGTTCCATTGATTGTGGAAATAATTACCCCAGATCGACATTCCAGACAAGAGAACGGATCCCTGCCCAAAATTCCAAGGTCCTAATGTGGAGGAAGTTCCTAGGTGTGCCCCTTGTACAAGAATAGTACCCTGCATAGGAATATATTGTCCAAAACTGGGATTGCCCCCAGTCGAGAAAGCGGCTAAAGAGAAGGCATTGTTGCCAAACATTCCAGCCAAAGAAAATAGTGTCTAACCTACCAACATGTTAAGCGAAGGTGGTCCTTGACCCCCTGCTCTAGATAAACTATGGTATATAGGTTTCCCAACAGACTGCTTATGCGAGCCACCGAGTGAAGGGGATGAAGGAGGGATATGACCTCCTCCGTAAGGGAAATAATTAAAAGGAGTAGGAGTGCCCCCTATGTGACCTTGCAGAGGAGCACTAGAGCTCCCTTCCCCCAGACTTGAAGTCTGTAAAGTGGAGTAGGAAAGTACAGGACTTGTACCCAAACTAGGCATCTCGTATGAGAACGGAGGGCCTGTCGCACTTGGTGTGAAAGGGGTTGTGGCTACCACCAAAGATGGGATCAGACCACTATGCGATGTAGAAGTGGTCGATACCATGGTGGCTTAGACTGATGAAAGTGGGATAGGAGGTGAAAATTCTCTTGTGGTGACAACCGTAGTGGGAATTGAATAATTCCCAGAAGGAGTAACAACATTTGTTTCCATTGTTGTAGGCAACATTGTCTGGCGCTCATAAAATTGGATTGGTACGATGAAAGGTGCCAAGAAATTAGTGGTTGGGGTTTCAACCGGGCTAAGAGCATGTGCTTCAAGGTTCAAAATAGTCGATTCCTCTGGGCGTTGGTCGGGCACAATTTCTTGTAACCCGGTCACTTCAAAAGACCCTTGTTGGTCTATCTTTCGCCTCAATGGTGGCGAGGGTGGCTCCAGTGTAACTGGCGGCAGGCCAAGAAGCCTTCATAACTGGCAGAGATTGTGATCCTCCACTATGTGAGAATATAAAAGACACTCTAAGGTAGTCTAAACACTCAAAAGTAACACACACTAAAAAAGTCCCTAGACAATAAGAAAGGCAAACACTAAACTAATTGGAAGAACAGTTACAACAACCAACACTAGAGAAACTTACCGGTGCAAGTGCAACTCGAACACAGAAGAACCCTCCAGGTATACTCTACAAAGCATGGCCTGATGTCTGTCCTAGGTACTATGGTATACCCCCACAGTCACCTGTGTATGTCCCTAAAATAGATAGGCAACTAGGTTGCCAGTGCGCAAACAATCACCAGGCGGATACAGTCGAAAGTCGGGTAGACCACAATGAGCAGGGTATCGAGCCCAAAACCTGTCAAGGGTATCAAAAGTAGGTGGTCTGGAAGACAACTGAGGACCTCGAACAGATTCGAGACCCACGAAGCCCTGTGGCAAAGGCAATCAACGAAATCCCAAAACAAGCCCTCTATATGTGTTCTCCACTACGATTGGTCCAACTTTGGAGGGGTTATCTCTACTACCTTTCCGCACGTGACCTTGTGTTTATCCCCTATGTTAGAGGGGGGTCCTAGATAACTTTCATGACACTGGACTTAGACACTCCCTAAATCAGACTCCAATGTTTGATTTTAAATGGCCTTGAAGAGTTTCCTCTCCAACCTAATCCAAGGCCCTAATCTTGAACTAGTTGGTGAACCCTACAAACATAAAAGTCTAGTAGATTTTAAATTTAGCGTTAATTTTATGTCTTTGCCTTATGTCAAGGGGTATGAAAGTGAAACTAATGATGTGTAATAGATGAAAGCAAAAAATGAATTAAAAAGCTAGACACAAAACTTTTACTTAATGCAAAATTTCAACAACTTTTCAAAATAAATATTTTTAATTTTCTAAGATTTTGGACAGCAAACTCAAAAGAAATTTCAATTGACTACAAGCTACTTATGATCTAAGTAAACTGCAAAAACTTATGAAATAAATGACTTTTCCCTAGCTAATAATGCAGAAACACACTCTTCAACCAAACAAGAAAATGAAAAGAGATATTTTTTTATTTTTTTTATTTAAATGCTTGATAAAGGAAAAAAGGAAAAATAGCAACAAGAAGAAACCAAGAAAACAATTATGGCATAATCGCAGATCTCAAAGAATCAAGTCAAAAATCACACACTAGCAATTTTTTTTTAAAAAATGACTCTCACACTTGTCTAAAAACCCTAAAAAATTCTTTTGATGACAGCTTTTAAATGAGAAAAAGAAAGCTAGGGGTAAGATTAATCCTAAGCTATTGAATACTAAGATAGAGATTCAAACACCTGAGAGGGATAATTCTTATCAAGGGAAAGGATGACTACCTTACCCTCAACAAAAAGTATCCTGTACAAGCACACGACTGTTAATCTAACAACATGTGTGAGAACGCGTGCTGGATAGAGACAGAGGGCATGTACACACGGTTTGACCTTGTACAGGCCGCGTATATATCTAAACTCTGAGAAAGAATGAAAACAGACAACCCAAAACCAGGAAGAGACCACTGATATTGATAACCAAGATCCCTCGAAGGCTTGGACACTCTTTTTAATAGAAAAACAAATAATGTAAGGAAAAGTGATAAAGAAAAAACAAATCTGAGATAGGACTACAAACAACCAAGACTCAGACAAAATTCCAGAAAACCCCTAAGAATGTCTGATTCTGACAGGGAAGAGGATGACTGCCTCCAAAATTCTCTGGACTCTACATGCTACTGCTACTTCCTCAGCTAGCATTCACACGTGGGCTGTAAGAGAGTAGGGCATAGGTACACGCATTCAGACCTTATGCAGGTTGCGTGTACCTTTGTGGGTCCTGACAAACATAGTCAAGCAAATCAGAGAAAGCTGGTATGGAAAACCAGACTCTCTGCTAGCTCAAACCTTACAGAAACTAAAAAAAAAAACAACAAGAAAAACCAGTCTTTTTCTAAAAACTACCCAAAAGCACAAAAAATTCCTAAGAACCCTAGAGATATGTCCCCAGTATGGTCGCCAATTCTTTTGTGAGGGAAATCTCCTTACGAACTAGCAAATAGGGTTAGACTTTGCATGCAGATATGACCTATAGAAAATCTACTTTCTACCTTCATCCCTAGACTTAAATCCCATTTATTTTTAGTAAATGCATGGCTAGATCGACCTACCTCGTTCCAGGCATTCGATGTCGATCCCTTGTCACACTTGATTACTTGTCCATGGTTCTCCTTTCCAATTATGATCTGCATACAAGACAAGAAACAACTACACATGCATACTACTTATAGAATAACGGGTTAGAAATTCAAACATGTACTTAGCAAATTATGAATAACTCATGAATTGGGATGGGAAAATCACTTTCTTTATTACTCTGAATGAGTCAAATTACAAAAGTTGAGACCAGCCACCGCTCCACGAACCTGATCCTGGGCTCCTCTTCGACTGTCCTCCAACTACTTTTCTTTGTATCTCCTTTGGCACCAGGAAGGCTAAAGGGTTGGGACAATGGGAATACGCAAATGGGCAGAGTTTCTTTGCTATATTTTTCCTCCTCCAAATGGGACCCCTACCCCTTCTTTTATAGGCTAGAAGGAGCTAGGTATTTGGATGAACCCTCAGCCATGCATGGCCGAGAGTTTCAATTAACTCACCCATAACTTTTGTGTTCCGTCGGCAACTTTCCTTTTTTCATGTTTTTGTCTGTCCACGCGGGTTGTTTGATGTCAGCTAGCATGTACATGCATTCAGTAGTGGAGTAGGGCATGTGGGCCTTTATAAAAGAGGATTTTTAAAGAGTTGTTCAACAGTGCTTTGTCAAAGAAAGGATCTGAGATGGCCTGATGCCAGGTAAGCATGTATGGTGCAATTTAAGGTTATAACATAGGGTGACCTTGGGTAGACCGCTCTACCTTCTAGCTAGTTCTTTCTAGATTTTGATTCATGGCTAAGCTGAAGCTTCAGCTACCAACACCTATCTCCATTAATTTCTCTATTGGGTTCAGAGGAGCCCAAGACGATTTAGCACTTGAAGAATGTGGCAACCCCTTCTATGTGGATAACCAATGTTTTTTCCCTTTTCTAGGATCTTTTTGCTGCTCCACCTGACCTCGGGCTAAGACCATGGGCCAAAAATAACCTCCCAAGGTGTTTTGGGACTTCTTCTTTCGGGGATTTTTACTCCCCCTGCCTTCAAATTTCCCGGTGCCCAAACTCATGAAAGGACCCTCTATAGATTTTTGGGGATTCTCCCACCAAGATTTCTCATTCCTCTTCCTCCAAAATCCCTGACACTAGATCCTACGAAGTGCTCAAATACTGCCACTTGTCCCCAGGGATCGACAGCCCAAATCTTCTTTCATCGAATGACCATGATTGCTCGTCACTCAATGAGCGCTTAAACTCAATTGGCCCCCACTTGCTAGTCCTTCTACCTTGTGACTAGGCACAAGGACCATGGGCCCAACCCAATGGCACTTTTTCATTTCACGTTTCGGTGATTCCTAATGCAATGGAGGAGTGACTCTATTTCGTAGAATCACGATAGCTAAAATCGCAATGGGGCATAATAATGCGCCACACATCTATTTCTTGAATGACCCAGATTGGCATGGCTATCACTTCAATGTGGGTCCACCGTGGCCATGTGCCCCTCATATTCATTGGCCCACTCCTTTCAATATGACCATGGGCTATGACCATGGGCCAGGCTCCCGGGGCTTCGCATTTCAGGGCATAAGGTTGTGGGTGCACTTGCTAACGGAAGCCCCGAAATGTTGACTCTAGGGATCGCACAATCAATCGCCACCTTTCGCCCGCCTGGATTGGATGCTGAAAATTAAATCATTACTTTGTTCATAAGGGATGAGCCCTGGAGCTAAACCTTGGACAACTCCACGGCCCCGGTTTACTCGATGACCGTCAATCTACCTCAATGATAGATCCTCACCACTGAAACTAGTCTTTGCCCACTTGCTTGATATGTGTCACTGGATTGAGCTACTCGAGTGCTGAGTTTTTCTGTGTGTTGTGCTTGGGTACTTCTTGTGCAAATTTCAGACCTGGATACCATTTTTCCCATGACAAGAATTGGTGATAACATTTGGCTCCACAGGGGATAGCGTCATCCCTGTGATACTCTAAGATCTCCTTTTGCAGTTCCAATCACCTTATGTTGGGCTATGGAGTCGAGCTCAAAACACCCTGCTGAAAATACAGGCCAAAAAGTAAAAACAAAACAAAAACACATGCTCCAAGGAGTTTATTTATGTACAGTCCTAAACTAACAAATTTTTACACAATGCTAGGTGAAAACGAACTTCCGCCATAGCCATTCAAGTAACTTCTTGACTGAAATTTCCTTTACTCTATCGATGATTGGTAACAGATGATGAAACTGTGATAGTAGAACATTTACATCCTTGATATTTTCTCCAAGGGTTGAAGTTGAGATAAAATAGGGCCGCTTCAAGGTATGAAGGAAATGCCACTCCATGTAGTCATTGACAGGCGCATAGAACAAGTGGTAGATTCTTCAATATTTGTAACAGGCATCTTTCTCTGCTACATGACTACTCACACAGGGATGAATATATCTACTAGGCACAGGTGGATGAGAAGTTGATGTAGGCTAACTGTTCTCAGGCAATGGTTGCTCTCTAAACGACTCTGAGCAAGAGATACATTGCTCCTCCTGTTGCTCCTCTGGTTCTTCTTCTTGTCTCTCCCAAGGGTCAGATTCATAATCATCATAAACAGGACCCGTGGGAAAGTTCTTCTCTTCACATAGCTGCTTAGT
This sequence comes from Picea glauca, assembly GCA_000966675.3. Classification (NCBI taxonomy): domain Eukaryota; kingdom Viridiplantae; phylum Streptophyta; class Pinopsida; order Pinales; family Pinaceae; genus Picea; species Picea glauca. The sequence continues at coordinate 152,592 of JZKD02S0235022.1, forward strand.
GATTTCTGCATGCCAAGGATGGTTGACTTCCTCACAATGTTCTTCATTGGTGAACAGAGGATACAAATATGCAGTCTGTTCTTGGAAATCCTACATATCCATCTCAAAATCTGATTCATAGTTATCATATACAGGTTGGATGATCCTCTGATCAGCAAACTGTGATGTGGGGCTCTGTTTCTCCTCCTATGAATAATCATCAAAGCTTGGGACAACAGGCACGTCAAGAGTAGAATGCAAGGCCTCTACCATGATGAAATCTTCAATGTTATCATCATTAGTAGGGTTGTTAAGAACATCTGCTTCAGGGACTGGAAAATCCTCTGCACTTTCTTCAGATTCTAACCTTTCTAGACAGGCAGAGAGAGATTTTACCAGATCCATTAGGTCACCCAGGGCATCTTCTTCTTCCATATGGTCCTCATCCTTAGAATATTCATCATCACAACCTTCATAAGACACAACCATGTCTTTCTCATTGTCCTCACATTCCTCACAACATTTATGATAGATAAACTCAGAGGAATAATACCTTTGACAATGCTTATTAAAATTTGCATGAAATTCTCCTAGGGAGGAGATGCTGGCAGCGGGTAAGGAGAAATACTACTCACAAGAATCTCCTACTAATGAGAACATGAACATTTTCAATAATACATCCTCATGATGTATTCCCCACTAATGCATGAGTTCATGAAATTCATGGAGATGTTGAGCAGGGTTGTCCTCTTTACGCTCTCTAAATATTGGAAAATAATCGCCCCATTCATTTGGAGTAGTTACAACATTAGGAAAACCAAGAACAACCGAAAAATTAAAAGGAGCAAACCTTTGAGACAGGATCCTTTCCATTTCGTACCAGTGGAGTTGTTGATCGATCCTTGAATCATGGATTCATCGGGTGAATGATGTGCATCTTTGAATGTGTCTAGTATTTGTTCACCATCAGAGGCCAGATCCTAATGCTATCATTCCCCCAGGGAAATTCTCAAGCTAAGAAAGAAGCTACTAAAAACCTTCTCGAGAAATATCCTTTGGGTCAGTTTTCATGTGTGCTAAAAGTAGCCACAACTGAAATAGTGAAGTGGAAACATTGGAGTCGCCACAGTGGAGTCGCCAGGTGCACAGTTTAAATCTTCGATGTAATAGGTTCTAATGCACCCTCAAAGCCAATAATCTTTGTCATTCAATCCGAGGGAAAATCTTCAATTTCGTCCTCGACAACAATGCTATAAATGTTAGCATCATAAGTCACCATTGTATTGCGATAGAGTTAATCATTATACCCATCAGTTTATATGTCACAGGTTGGTTTAAATGGTGGTGGTCAGTGGACAAAACTCAGCACTAGAATGATGTTACAACACAAAACCAGACCAGAAATGCATAGGGAAGTGAGGGCCATATTAACTTCATTCAGTGAGTTGAGTGTTAAGGTGAGCAGAGGGAAGACTTGGTGGGAAAATGAGAAAAATATTTCTATGGGCATCAAGCCTTCCAACAACTTGAAGAATATAAACTCAGGCTCGATGATGCTTTCGAGCCTAGGTTTCAGACACTGAAATGTGTCTTCAAAGGACACATTTCCAACAGTGCGATGATCAAACCTTCATCACTATGCACTTGCAACAACTCGACTAGATCATCCAATTCAGAGATATACATTGCGAGAAGGAAAAAGGAAACAAAGGAAATTGAGTAAAACTGGTGAAAAAATTGGAGTGATCAAACCTACATCATCCTACAACATCACAACCCTTGATTGGATACTCCAATTCTGAGTGTCTTAACACAATGTTTATAGAGAGATGGAAAGTAGTTGACTTCTATTAACTGAAAGTCTCAAATAGATTCCATAACCATGCACAACTCTGGTGTTAAAGCATATTACAAAATGGGAGCTCTGCTCAACCAAAGACCCCTACAAAATATAAGATCTGAGTATTTATACTCAAAACAACTTGCTCCCTCTAGGAACGAGCATTGTCTAATGCAATCAAGGGTTTGCGTTTGCATATTCTTATATTATCCTGTACATGCATTCTTCTGTCAGACGCAAGATCAGATCAATATGTTCTTTGTAGGAAAAACTGCTAACAAAGGTGCCTCGGGATGACAGTCAGCCTCCACGGCCAATCCTTCCCTTCTTTCTATTTATGTGGTGTTATAATCCTAAATTGCACCAGAAATGATTACCGGGCATCAGGCCATCTCATTCGACCTCTTTTCCAGGCCACTACTGAACAGCTTCTTAAAAACTACTCCTTTTGAAGGCATACATGCCCTTCTCCACTACTACACATGTGTGTACACTCGCTGACCCACTACAGCCCGCGCATACCTAAAAAGCATGAAAAATGGAAAGTTGTAGATGGAACACACAATTTTGGGTAATTCAACTAAATCGTTTGACCACCCATAGTTGGTCACTCAACCAAATACCTAGCCTTTTCTAGCCTATAAAAGAAGGGGTAGGGGTCCCATTTGGAAGGAGGAAAATCATAGCAAAGAAACTATACCCGATTTAGTATTCCCCTTGCCCCAACCTTTTGCAACTATTGTGTGAAGAGAATCATATACAAAAGTAGTTGGAGCACAGTTGAAGATGAGCCCAGGACCAGATTTGAGGAGTAGCGGCCGATCTCACTATTGTAAGGTTACTCTTGTGAGATTAATAAAATAAGTACTTTTCCTGTCCCGCCATATGAGATTGCCAATATTTAAATTTGATTATATTTTGATAGAATCTCTAACCCATTAGTTTATAGATCATATGCATATGGATTTCCTTGTTTTTATTTTATGAATACAGATCATCATTGGGAGGAGATTTGCATTTAAGGAGCGACCAAGTGTTAAAGGGATCAACATCAAACACATAAACTAAGGTATAGTAACTTGATCTTTTTAACCTTGTATTTGCATATCAATAATGGGATTTATGATTGGGATGTTGGTAAAAATTAGGAGACTGGAGGTCATTTTTGCATACATGATAAAAACCTTAATGCTAGTTTGTAGGAGGGATTTCCCACCCACAACAGAATTGGCAACCATACTGGGGATCTCTAGGGTTTTGGGGGGTTCTTGTTGGGTATTTTTAATTGGTTTTACTGCCTTTCTGATAAGTTTCTACAAAAGTCCAAGCTAGTAGGGATTATGGTCTTCCATACTAGTACTCCCTGCTTCCTTCGCCTGACTATTTTTTCTTTTTTTGGGAAGCCACAGAGATATATGCAGCTTGCAGAATGTCTTCCTGTGTATACATGTGCCCTGACTTCATACAACCCGTGTACATATGCTTGCTGATGAAAGATCAGTCGCGTGTCTAAGTCCAGAATTTTTTTTTTCTAAAAAGAGGGAGTCATCCTCTCCCCTTTTCGAAGTGATCCTTCTCGGGGGTTTTCTGGGTATGGTTCTCATTTCTATGATTGCAGTCTGTATCTTAGGTATAACCTCAGATTAGCTTTGTTTTCTCAGATTTCCTTGCATTTTTTTTTCCGTTAGAGTGAGTTTTTGTACCTTTGAGAGGTTCTGGTCTTCAATACCAGTACTCCCTACCTGAGCTTAGTTGTTTGTCTTGCTTCTTTTGAAGAGAAACAGGGGCACATGTGGCCTGTAGTAGTCCTACACACATGTATACGCATCCTGTCTTTGGGCAGCCCACGTGCATAGACTGGTTGTTGAAGTGACAGTCACGTGTCTGTCTGGAAAATTTTGAGGAGGCAGTCAAACTCTTCCCTGTCAATTTTTTTTTCTTCACTGGTTTTTCTTGTGTCTTTTTGGTCTCTGTCATAGCAGTTTCAGTCTAGTTTGTGTGCCAGTATAGCTTGTTTTTTCATTTGAAATTTTTCTTCCTTTGCTAAGTTTTTTGATGAGATAGTGAGTTAGTCTGATCTGCCTTTTTGGTTGTCAGTAACTCCCCATGGTCTGTGGTTGGCTAGACGTCCTTTTTGGCCTTGTATTGTTCCTATTTTTTTCACCTTTTTTCTTCAGAAAAGAAGAAGACATACTGTTTTAAATTTTCTTGTTTTTGAAGAACAATAAAAAGAAAACACAATTTTTTTTTTTTTAATTCCTTGGTTTGGTCAAAGAGTTGGTTGTTTGCATTAATCAATAGGAAAAAGATTGTTTTCGTAAGTTCTTGTCTGATTGACTTAGGAAAATAAGTAGCTCGTAGTCGAGTGAAAGCTTGTTTTGATTTTTTCAGTTAAACAATCTTAGAAAGAAAGAGTTTGAAAAGTTGGTTTAAAAATTTTTAAAAAGAGAAAATCTGAATTTGTCAAGAAGAAGTTATTTTCTCTCCATATTGATGTTTATCTTCTCTTTCATCTCTCAAAACATCATTAGTTTCACTTTCATAACATTTGACTTAATACAAGCCCAAAAATTTAACGATTAATTAAAATCAACTAGACTTTATGTTTTGTAGGGTCCATAAACTAGTCTAGGCTAGAGCCTTGATTTAGGATTGGAGAGGAAACTCTTCAAGGATGAAAAACAAACATAAGAGTCTGTGCTAGGGAGTTTCAAAAGTACAGTACCGTAAAATTTATCCAGGACCCCCCTCTAACACAGGGGATAAACACAAGGTTGCGTAAGGAAAGGTAGTGGAGATAACCTCTCCAAATCCAGACCAAACGTAGTGGGGAATGCATATAGAGGGCTTGTCTTGGGATTTTGTTGATTTCATTTGCCATGGATCTTCATGGATCTCAAATCCATTTGAGGTCCTCAATCATCTTCCAAAACACTTTCTTTATATACCCTTGATAGGTTTCTGGAATGATACCCTTCTCATTGCAGTCCACCCAACTATCAACTATACCCGCCTGGTGACTGTTTGAGTGTTGGCAACCTAGTTTCCTATCTTTCTAGTGACTTACACAGGTGACTGCGGGGGTATACCGCGGTACCTAAGATAGGCATCGAGCCATGATTTGTAGAGTATACCCAGAGGGTGCTTCTGTATTCTATTTTCACTTGCACCGGTAAGTTTCTCTAGTGTTGGTTGTTGTAACTATTCTTCCAACTAGTTAGTGACTGCTTGTTTTCTCTCATAGGTACTTTTTTAGTGTGTGTTGGTTTTCAAACGATTATATATTTCCCTAGTGTGTATTTTATCTTCTCACACAGTGGAGGATCAGGATTTCCACCGATCACGAAGGCTTCTAGGCCTGCTGCCGATTGACCTCGAACCCCCCCCTGCCCCCCCCCCGCCACCGCTAAGGTGAAAATTAGACTAGCAAGGGTCTTTCCAGACAACCGAGTTACATGAAACTGTGCCCAACCCATATTCAAGAGAAGAAATTTCAATTTTGGAGGAACCAATCATTTTTTACCTCAAAGAAGAGGCTCTCGGTTCATATAACCCTCCCATCACTGATCCATCGTCGTACAGGTTCTACCTTACGAGCATCTGATAGTGTCACCAACAACAATGGAAGAACACACTACCACTTCTTTAAGGACTACTAATATTTCTTTCACGATTGTCACTACTGGGGGTGTTCCACCTCCTAACTAACCATCATTGGTCCAGGCCACCGTGGTCTCGACTGCTTCTACCTCAGACAACAGTCTGATTCTGTCTATGGAAGTGATCACTTCTCTGTCTACTCTGAACATGATAGGATCTCCTTTCTCATACGTGATGCCTGGCCTCGGTACGAGTACTGTACTTTCCTTCTCCACTCTATAAACTTTGGTTCTGGGGGTAAGGATTTCCAACGCTCCTCTATAGGGATCTATTGGGGGCACTTTCGCTCCCTTTATTTATTTCCCTTATGGTGGGGGTCATATACCCCCTTCGTCCTCCTCACTCAGCGGTGTCCCTCAACACTCCGTTGGGCCAACCATAAACTTGTTTGGAGCAGGTAGTCAAGCATTCCCTCCTTATAATATGTTAGTTGGTTCGACACCTTTCTCTTTGTTCGACACGTTTGGTAACAACTCTTTCTCATCAGCTGTCGTTTCGGCCGAGGGCAACCCCGGTTATGGACAACCACATCCTGTATAGGGTACTATTCCTGCACAGGGGGCACACTTAGGAATTCCTTCCTCACAAGGATCTTGGAATCCATGGCAGGGACCAGTCCCCTTACCAAGGATTCTAATTGGGGGAAACCCTTTCCATACCCAATGGAACCCCAGGAAAGGCCCAACGCCTATGCCCATCGGATCGATAGAGGGGAACCCCTCCCAAAATCCTTGGAATACGACAGAAGCTCAGTGCTTTACATCTTATTACGAGAACCAGCAGATGATGTATCAACAAGCGCCCAATCCGTACGTTGGTCATGATGATGGTTATTACCAGAGACCTGGCCAACAACCTAACTTTTCCTGGCAACCTGGTGCCAGTCAAAGCCCGAGATCCTTTTTCCCTGACTACAATCCACAACCCAAACTACCTTTTATGGAAACCCTGCCCTTGCCAGATTTTACAAGGCTCTTAAATGACCCCATATTTCATGATCCGATATGGTCTCCCATTTCAGCCAAGTTGCCTTCGGACATCCCAAATTTCGAGGCCAAGACTAACGAAGATCTTGGTGATCATGTGAATAAATTCCACTTATGGTGCTCGTCCAACTCATTAAGAGATGACTTCGTTCAATTGAGATTGTTTCAACGCACTCTCATAGAGAGTGCTGCGAAATGGTACATTGAGCTTGACCTCTCACGATACTCTTCCTTTGGTGAATTGGCAATGGCTTTCCTGAACCATTTCCAATTACCTATGAGATACGACGCTTGCACTGAATTGCTGGCCAATTTCGAGCAGACAAAAGTGGACCATATCTCAGATCATATTCGATAATGGAGATGCCAAAAGAGTTTAATCAAAGTGCCAGTACCACCAGCATTCCTGATAGAGTGGTTCCTTAAGTCTTTGGTACCCCAGTTATCTAAAGACATCGCAATGTCCAGAGTGTTTTCCGAGCAAGACACGATAATGAGAGTGCAACAGCTAAAGCTAATTTACTCTCAATCTAGTTTACTCTATGGGATTTTTCCAGATGCACCGAGGTCAATCCTTGACAAAACTAGGCAAAGGTCTGGACCACATGCTGATGGAATTATTGGTTCAACACAATCCAAGCTCGCTAATCCATTGTCAAATCAATTGCAACAATTGTCGATACAACAGACATTGGCTAGCCAAACCACTGTTTCGGCTACTCCCCCTACCCAAAATTCGGATGTACATAGTGTGAAAATGACAAACCCAAAGGCCACCCAGCAGCCTGATGGAAAGAAGAAACAACGGAAAAAAGGTAAGCGGGATAAGAAACCCACCGTTAATGCTAGCAGGGGCGACACTGAAAAGAAGAAGTCAAAGTGTCCTTGTAATCTTTGCAAGGAATACCACCCAACCCATTAGTGTCCTCGGCTTCCGGAGGCCCAGAAGTTATTAGCACAACAACATCCTTTCATGTTAATGAACTCGTTCCCACACGGGCAAAATCTAACTCAAGCCTCCTCGAGCGCAGAAGGGGGTAGTCAAGGACCCCCTCCGTCTTCAAGTAATCCTTCATCCGCAAACGTCTATATGGTGAAAGGTGATGCTTATTTAATGACTAGAGCACATGATTATGGAAATCCAGGCACCTCTGAGAAGGTTAAAGAAGTTGAAAACCCACCTCTTCCTCTTTGTATTGAGAAGACATTGGGAAAAACAATGACACGCATCCCCAAAGGTGCATTCAAGAAAGCTTCTTACAACCCAAATGCAAGGGTCGCCCATAACTACTCTGTGGTGGAAGATTTATCACAAACCCCTTGTGCAATGTTTGCTTTGGAATTCCTCTAGACTTTCCCTTCCCAGAGAAAGGCCCTGTTAGCTGCCTTAGGCTCTGTCGAGACTTGTAATTAAGGAACGATCATGCTTGATACATCTAACTTAAAACCTCATCTTCCTTACCATGTCACTTTTCAGATAGTAGTGGCTATCACCATGAAAACGTTTACCTAGAATATTTTCTGTATATTGGTGGATGAGAGAGCCTCGACATGCATGATGTCTTTGGCATGTTGGAAGGCCATCGGCCAACCCATTTTGTCTCCATCACCTACTCTACTTATAGCTTTTGACAGTCATTCTTTCCGACCACATGGGATCATCCCCTCTTTCCCTGTGTAGTTAGGGGGAAAAACTGTGTGTGTCAAAGTTGAAGTGGTCGATGCATCACTTGACTACAATATTTTTTTAGGCATGAGTTGGACCTATGCTATGCAAGAAGTGGTCATGACAGTGTTCTAGGTCTTGTTGTTTCCTCATGAGGGCCTAATTATGACCATTGATCAGTTATCCTTCTCCTGTCCTGACCCTTCATCGGGGGTCTCCACAATCCCAATGATTGATAACCCCCAGCCTGGCATCATGAATGTAGGAGTTGTTTTGTGCCCATAATTTATGGGTACTTTCAATTACCCTCCTCTGACCGATGATGTCCATTATATGACAGTTTTCCCCAACCAGCCTCGGGCTAAAAAAATTCAAATCTTGTTGTTTTTCACAATGTACTTTCACGATCCATGGACCCTTCTTTCCCCATCTGCTACGATGGAGGGGATAGAGAACCATGGCATGGCCATGCCTTTTTTTGTGGCAGAATTTGCATACTCGATCATTCAATGAGCTTCTGCCGACCGCAATCTGACTCCAGCACAAGAGTTAGATCCGGTACTTGAGCCTATTTGGGTTCAAGGTTCCCTTGTTGATACAAATTCTTTAGACTTAGTCTTGCCTTTAGACGAAGCGATTATTGAAGCAAATACTAGTTTGGACAGACCTTGGGATGATCTTCATCATAGATCTTACTTCCTCCCAGAGTTAAGATGAATTGAAGCAAGAGAATTCACTCTGAACATGAATGGAGATAAAGATTTTCCTATCAATCCTTTGGCAACACATGCGGTTTACACTGAAGGAAATAAGGAAACAATAGATGAGACGATACCTATTGACATCTCCAGAACCCCTGGCATCATGGAGACTATCTTCATCGGAGTGAAGTCCTCCCCCGATGATATTCAAATCTACACTGATTTATTTAAATAATTCTGCGACATCTTTGCCTGGTCTTACGAGGAAATTCCATGCATAGACCCAAGAATTGTCGAACATGAAATCATGACTTATCCTGATGTCAAGACGGTCTGGCAAGAGATTCATCCGGTCAATCCTAGGAAAGAAGCAACTATCAAGATTGAAGTAGAGAAACTACTTAAAGCTGGTTTCATCTACCCCGTCCAATTGACTTAATGGGTGTCAAATCTCATTCCAGCCAATAAAAAATAGTGTACGATTTGCATATGCACAGACTTTCGTGATCTGAACAAGGCCTGCCCAAAAGATAATTTCTCCATGCCATTTATTAACCATATAGTCGATGAATGTGCAAGATGCGAGGCCTTTTCGTTCATGGATGGTTTTTCAAGATACAATCAGATACAAATCAAACCCAAAGACCAACACAAAACCACTTTCATCTGTCCATGGGGTACATTCGATTATCATAAGATGCCTTTTGGTCTGAAAAATGTTGGAGCTACATTTCAGTGGGCCATGTATTTTTCTTTCCACGACCTCAAAAACATAGTTGAGGCTTATCTCGATGATTTAGCATCACGATATTGCAAGAGAGATGATCATCTGAAACACCTCTGACTTATCCTTGAACGATGTCGCTACTACCGAATCTGCTTGAATCCAAACAAGTGTAGTTTTTGCGTCACCTCAGGTCATCTGTTAGGTTTCATCATTTCGACAACAAGGATCATGGTCGATCCTCTCAAGGTTGAGGCAATAGTTCAATTGCCTGCCCCGTGCACCATACCTCAGGCTTAGATCTTGCAGGGAAAAGCGAATTTTCTACGACGTTTCATCACAAACTATGCTGAGATCATAAAGGGTTTTATGCATTTATTGAAGAAGGACATTCCTTTTCATTAGGACGAAGCCACTCAATGCTCTTTCGCCGCTTTGAAAAGTTCCCTCATATCAACCCCTCTATTTCGACCACCCAATTATAATAAATATTTCCTATTATACTTGGCTACTGCAGAGTCAACCATCGGTATGGTCTTAGTTCAAGAGGATGATTTATTCTCAGAATACATGATTTATTACCTGATTTGAGGCCTAGTTGGACCAAAACTCAATTATTCCCATATTGAAAAACTTGCGTTGGTAGTAGTTCATGCTATCCAACGGTTCCATCATTATATTTTGTTTCACAAGACCACTGTCATTGCCATTGTGAATCCATTTCAATACGTATTGACATGACAAGTCATCGATAGAAAAATTAGTCGATGCATATTTTTCCTCCAAGAATTCAACTTGGAATTCGTTTTGGAAAAATCCAAAAATTCGATGGTTTTCGCGGATCTCATATCGAAACTTCCGGTCGAATCAGGTGATGTTATACCTGACGAGTCACCTATAAAAGGAGACATGTTTTTGATCACGTCTTCTGAACCCTGTTATGGAGATGTTCTTGTCTATATCCATACTTTGAAGTTTCCTGCCTCTTCTTCTCATGATGAACGTCGTCGTATACGCCGTCAAGATAAGAACTATCTCATACTCGAGGACACATTGTATTGTGGAGGTGTAGATTGCATCCTTTGTCGATGTCTCACTCATGAAGAAGCATAAATCATTCTTACCGATTGCCACACTGGAGCATGTGGCGGTCATTTGTCTGGGTTGGAAACAACCCAAAATATTCTACGAGTTGGTTAATTTTGGCTAACATTAATCAAAGATTGTGTTGAATCGGTCAAGAAGTGCCACCCGTGTCAGATCTTCTCTCAGAATATGAGGGAACACCCCACTCCCATGTTTCTCTTTATTACCATTGGTCCCTTCACTAAATGTTTGATTGATTACACTACATGCAACCCCCCTTCAGCAAGGGGTCAATGCTATATCATTGTAGTAGTAGACTACTTCACCAAGTGGGTCGAAGCTATGCCAACATTCAAATATGACAGGGAGACAACAACTCTCTTTTTGTTCAACCAGATAATAGAAGGGTTCGACGTCCCAACAGAGATTGTCAATGACCATGGTAGTCACTTTCAAAACAAAATGATGATCGAGTTAGCATCAAATCTTGGGTTGAGGCAGGAACATTCATCACCTTATTACCCACAAGTGAATGGTCAGGTGGAAGTTGTAAATAAATATCTTAAAACCATTCTACAACGAACAATCAATTAGGCCAATTCAAATTGGCATTTGATGTTATATTCGACATTATGGGATTACCGAATGTCTATTAAGACTGCAACCAGTTTCTCACCTTTTCAACTCGTTTATGGGATGGAATCAATCTTGCCTATAGAATGCCATATCCCATCATTAAAGTTGGTAGTACAGTTATTTCCAAATACTTCACCACTTGAATAACGGTTACTATACCTTGAACATCTCAATGAACAATGTTGTGATGTGGCCTTGTCTAATAAGGCTCACAAACAAAAAGTCAAGCGTCAGTATGATCGGTCCGTTCTTCCTTAGATTTTCTCTGAAGGCAACCTTGTCCTAGTCTATGACCAATATAAGGACCCCCTGGGGGCAGGAAAGTTCAAACCCATGTGGTTCGGACCTTTCATCATGAAAGAAGCACTACAGAAGGGTGCTTATTGTCGGGTGTACTTTGAGGGAAATTTTTTGGCAGAGCCTAGAAATGGGCTCTACCTCAAGAAGTATTACTTATAAGTGGGTCACCTTGAGTGACTTTTTGTAATATATGTATAGTATTTGTACTATTACTTTTTGGGTTTTTGGTTTTATGGATGTGTCATTTTTTGATGTCATCTTCTTCACTATGGCAGATGTCAAGTGAATCAGAGGTGTTCATTAAATTCATGGATGATGCTAGCCATCACACTCAGAGGCTTTCCTCCGCATCTTGGGTGATTTTCACACCTCATGGCTAGTTTCTATCTTCAGGACGTATATGTTTAGGTGACACCACAAAAAATGTCGTTGAACACAGCGTAGTTATTGAGTTACTTTGTGATGTTTTGTCACTTTTTATCTCTCACCTCCGGGTCTATTTAGATGCTCAGCTGGTTGTGTCTCAATTAAATGGATTCTACCATGTTCATGATCCTACTCTACACCAACGATTCCTTAGGGTACGTCTCTTAGAATGAAGATTTGATTATATTACATATTTTCATGTTCCTAGGAGATTAAATCAAGTTACAAATACTCTAGCTAATCAAATTTTAGATTGGCATCTTGCACTCATGTAAGAAAGACACATACATGAACATGTAAATACATTTGTAAAGTAGACGTAATCCATAAGACATAAAAAGACATAAAAATCCATATATAATATAAAAAATATTAGAGTACATGGGTGGACGCAAGCACCTCAAAAATACGTCCAGTAAAGAGTCACGAGGCTTATGACGTCAAAAATATACAAATAGTGCCCTTGGCACGTAAGCAGTCCAATCTAACTAAGGATGGGGCCTATTGGCCCTGTTATAATGATCAACGACATTTTCCAAATGCTGAAAAAGTCGAACCCACATCTGTGGTTCCCCTACTACATGAGGATGCATAGATGGCGGAAGATCCTCGATCTCTACCATGGGGATTGTATGAGTGAGCGAGGTCAAGTTCCACTCTACCCGTCTTAATACTCTCTCAGCCTCTCTGGTTGGAGGTCCCCTTGCTGCTACTGGTCCACCAGCTACAGCTGGTCCTGCCTTTAGTCGAGGACGTTGCCTATTCCTTGCAAAGTCCGTTGGATGCACTAGCCCCACATCTGCACATAACACATACTTAATTATCATATACTCTGGTATACACAAAAAATGATATATATAAAAAAAACATAAAAATTAAATAAATTTGAAAAAGAAAAAAAAGACAAAGAAAACTTACCCATCTCTCCTGGCTGCTCTCCGGGAGGTACCAGAATCTCAGTATCTCTTGAGAAGTCGATCCTGACATAGGGGTAGTCCTCTATAACTGGAATCTATCACACCCACCAAGAAAAAAACTTGTCATCGAAGGCCTCAATGGTCCTTCCTCCCCCTTGTCGCAGAAACAACACTGCCCATCTGCATAGTGCGGGGTGAGAGGCCTCGTGCCCTCGTATCGTCTCTCTAGGACTGAGACCTGGTACTCTCTTGAAGAATAAAGCACAAATAATTTTCCCAAACCCAAACTTTCTGTGCCTCCACATATGACACTACGTCAACTGCCTCTTCATGCAGTCTAGTAATGTGGTACTCCAGTCAAATATTTGTGCATTTAAGCACTGAATTGCACAATTCATGTGCACCTGGGAGGCATGATGTAGAGCCGTATATTCAATGATCCTCCCAATAAGAAAAAATATCACTTTCAATGATAGGTCAAAGATCTTTCTTATTGGCACCTACGTGCCCATCTTGTTGGTACCGGATTCATAGTGGAGCCCAATCAACTCCGCTATGTTGAGAGGCCTAGAAGGAAAAGTGCGGAAATTGACTGTTTCCCCTCTCCTTGAGAGGCCAATCAAAAAGGATATGTCCTCGTTCATTGGAGTCAATGATTGACCCTCAAGCATGAAGACCTTTGTGTTAGGGTTCCAATAGTCAACCAAGGTGTTTAGTAGCCTAGGTTGTGCCCACATGAAAGGACAATGGAAAAACTTTATCAAACCACATTACGTTAATGCAACAAGGGAATTAGGGTCCTCATCAACCAAAATATCAATGTCCTCATGCTACCTTTCTCTCCAGTGAACATACATCCTGCAGTTTACAAGTTTAGGAGAGATTAGCCCTTGCATTTTTTTATTTTTTTCACATCTTATAGGGTACACGCGGGTTGTAATGCACACAGTCGCATGCACACGCAGGTTGTATTAAGACATCCCACGTATACATAGGGCCGACCTTTTTAAGGTCGACGCCCCCTCAAAACACAAAATAAAATGCATAAAGGAAGAATGGAAATTCAAGGGGGGTTAGTATGTACCTGGTCCAAGCAAAAGTTTGATTTGTCCACTGAAGCTCCCGGAATCAATTCTTTTCACAAAGGGGTATTTTTGGCTTTTAGTCAATTTTCTCAATTTGTAATAGTGATAATGAGCTGCCACCTTCTATTTCTAGACCTTTTTGGCCACCTTTTGTCAATTTTTGGACCCTTTCTGTCATTTTTTCTAAATTGAAAATCATTTAGTATGGTTTAGGAGTTTTCTATGGATTGTTACGATAATTGTTACTTTGGGTATTGGGAAACTTTTTGGAGATTTGGGTCTTTTTAAAAGGTCGTTTGGTAAAAAGTCATTTTTTCCAACTTGTTGCATTTAAGTTAGGATTCCACCTCTACTTTTTGTTGTAGGAAAATCTGCCTGCGGACAAGTAGATTGACCTCTAGAGGTTGACCTTAACCCTAGACAGAAAAATTCTTATCATGGACACTGACTTCCTTTCAAATCTATCTAGACTAATGCATGAGAAGGGAGAGTAACAGAAGTACCTTTTAATCGACGTTTGTCCCTGCACGCTCCGGGTTGCACTCCAATCCTTCGCTCCTCACTGAAAGATGTGGACAAAACAAGATACGACCACTTCCTACTCTATTGACATTAGCTTGAAGACAGATCTATCATGAAATGATAAGTTCGTGTAACATCAGACACAAACTAGAAAGAAACAGACCAAGCGTGTCATATTAATGAGAATAACGACAGCAGTACTTACAATTGTAGATGTGAATGCAACAACTTCGTCAAGTCCTCTTCATCTAACCCTTGCCTAAAAGGTCCATAACCTGGATAACAGTAGCTTCACTGATCAATCTCCTTTAGCTGACTGCAAGTTTCCTCCAAGATCATAAGTTTCACATATTCATTCTTCCCCCCTTTCCACCATCATAGAGCCTATTTATATAGATTAGGAAGGGCCTAACCACTTGAGATATGTTTAGAAACAGTTGGGAAACTTCTCCATGGATCAGGGATCTGTTGATGAGAACAAGAATTCGAGCACAACTGCCTCCTAATCTCGAATGTTCCTCTCCTTATTCTTCTCAACGGGCTAACAATTGACCCAGATTAGGGAGCGCTCTTCCAAAAGGGGTATCAGAGTGTTGTAGCGCTCCTGATGTGCCTTGAAAAAGCGCCAGCTCTCTTAAGGTGAGAAACGCTCCTCCAGAAGGGCCTAAGGGGCGTTATAACACTCCTTGAATCATAGCATAGGAGCGCTAACGCTTCTGCAGCTATAGTAGGGGAGCACTCCCCCTCCAAATCAATGTTTCAGGGCCTCTTTCAGGTGTCAAGAGCTATTTGATTCCAGTGGATCAGTTCTTGGTCTTCAAATCAGTCATATGAGGTGTCATAAGTGCCTCCTTAGTGTCGTTATCACAACATCATCTCTGAACATTGTTTGCGATACTAATGATCAACTTTCGACACTTGCGAAAGTTGTAAGGAAGATGCGACACTTACGACGACTGATAGGGACAATGCGACACTTATCCATCTGAGCAATTTCGACGTGTAACAGAATTCCCCCCAAAGTATGAAGCCAGAAGATGCGAAATGATGACTGAAATACTTTGTAGACGCTCAAGCAAGGGTATAGACTCGGAGAACCTAACGAAAGCTGCACACAACCATCCAACAAATATTATGACATGTTTCAAAACCCAAGGCAGGCATACCTATGCTTGGATGTTTCAAGACTCAGTAGGATATGGCCACCAAAAAATACACTGCGGATCCATAATTGCATTGATAAAAAATGGTATAGCCACTGAGAATACACTGTGGATCTATACTCACATAACATGAACTAATCGTAGCCACGGAGAATACACAGTGGTTCTATGAGATGACAAGACATAGCCATGACCAATACAAAGTGGATCTATGTAACAATGTATTCTCTCTTGGTCCAGAACTCCTTCGCAACCTGGGCAAAGCATGTACTAGAGT
>JZKD02S0235022.1:183511-202787 GCA_000966675.3 Picea glauca
TCCATTAACTAAATGCATCAGGATCAGGATGGAACGTGACATCTGTTAGCGTCAGAAGTCACTCCTGGATTGCTTGCAGGAGCAGAGCTCGATGCCCATCAGTTTTTATGTCACGATTTGTTTAATGGGGTGATCAGATGGGTAAATACTCAAGAAAATATAGATTTAACTCGGTAAACTGGGCCTGGTATGTAGAAATCAAGGGAGGTCTTGATCCAACTTCTGTCAGTAAATGATTAAAGGGTGGAAGAAAGAAGACTTGTGAGAAGGGTGAGCAAGACTGCCTCTTGCAATAGACCTTCGGAAGCTTGAGGACAAAAAACTTGAAATCCAAGATCCTCTTGGTCCAGAGTTTCAAGGAGATGAGGGGTGACTCGACTGAATCCTTCAATTCCAAGTTGTTTTAGCGCTGAGAACATCACAAGAACTGATTAGAAACAATGTGACTATTACAGTGATCCAACCTACATCATCCTATAACAGCCACAACTCGACTGGATCCTCCAATTCCGAGTTGTTCTAACACAGTAAACAAAGAAATGGAAGGGAAGCTGACATCCATAAAGTAAGAAATCTCAAATGCCTTATACATTAACCAGAGTGACCAGCGCTTCATCAAAACTTTACAATCGGGAGCTTAGCTCAACCATCGATAGATACAAAAAATGGCCAAAATGCCTACATATGCTCTTCCCCATTTCGCCCAGTAGAGGCGTCTCCTCAATCAAATATGGCCTGCATTCTACTGTCATACGCTACCTTAATTCTTCATGGATCATGCCAGAGGGGTAGTTGAGCCCTTAAATGTTGAATTGGCGTGTGCAGCCTTCCCTGGCGAGTTGGAGACTCGGCATGGCTTCCATGGAAAGAATTAGTATGGAGGACCATCTCGGGTGGACCTTCAGCCGAGACATCCATACCCTGCAATTAATGAGTGAAGCTAGGCTTCAACCACCTTATCTCTTCTTCGTTTATCCTCAAGATGGCATCGGGATTTAGATCACATGAATAATTTCTTGGAGAACATAGCACCCCCTCTCTTGAACCTTAATTAGGTGCCTTTGACCTCTTTGTCAGAGTGCTTTTGGCGTTTCGGGGTTCATGGATGAGAAAGGATTAGGATTTTTCTCCTTTAAATTCATGATGGGAGAAATGCCGGGAGGGCCTAACGGTCGCCGCGTGTTCCCCACTGATTTGACGGCTCTGAAATAACCCGGTAATATTGTGGGCCCGAGTTTCGGCACTATCGGGGTTCGGGGTTTCGAAATGTAAAATGGCGAGGAGTGCTTACCGCTCGAATTCCTGAATTTTGTCATGACGTGGATGTGTGCCGCGCATCCTTCAGATGGACGACCCAGATAGTATTTTCTATTATAAAGGGGATGTCCCCCCTTCGCTCGCTCTCTTGATATGACCTGGTGCTGAGATCCTGTTCTTAGTTCGAAGGGAGCTTTGGAGTTTCACTAATCAGCACTTTCAAGTGCAATGGGCGGAGAGCTTCCTGACTCCCGATACCCGATACGCCAATAGGCTGCCACCTATCCTGGTTGGATCGGACGACCCAAATCTGATTTGAACTATTGGTGCTCCCTCTTGTGCTAAACCTTGGGCAACTCGATAGCTCCGAAAACCCAATGACTGTCGATCTGCTTTGTAAATAGATCTTGGATGCTGCCAACGCTATTTTGCCCGCTCGCTTGACTTGCTACCAGAAAAACAAGGATTCTCCTGCACTGTGCTTGGGAACTTCCTGAGCAACCTGTAGACGTGGGTGCTTTTGTGCCTAAGACAAAAATAATCGCTAACATTAGGCTCCATGGGGGATAGAGCCGTCCCTGTGATTCTCTAAGAACTCATTCCGCAGCTTCAGTGCCTTGTTGTTGGGCTATGGAGTCAGGCTCAAAACATCCCGCTACTGAAAATACAGGCCGAAAACTAAAAACAAAACAAACTAAACGTTCATGCTTACAGGAGCTTATTTATGTACAATCCTAAGCTAATAAAACACTTTACATGGGCTAGGTGAAAGAAAACTTCCACCATAGCCATTCAAGTAGCTTCTTGGATAGAAGCTCCTTCCTTCTGTCGATGATCATCAACGGATGGTGTAACCGTGACAACAGAGAAGTTACACTCTTCAACTCCTTCTTACAAGTTGGAGTTGAGATGAAATAGGGAAGCTCCAAGGCATAGGGGAAATACCACTCCATGTACTTGCAGACAGGGTCATAGAATGAGTGGAAAATTCCAGAAAATGGGTGACAGACACCCTCCTCTGCTACACAATTGTTCACCTGTGGCTGAATATATCTGATAAGCACAAGGTGATGGTGGACAACTGACGTAGGCTTGCTGCTCTCGGGCGGTGGTTGCTCGCTGACTAGCTCTGGACAGGAAATATTCTGCTCCTCTGGTTCGGTCTCCCCCAGGTCCGATTCGTATTCATCATAAATAGGGACCATGGGGTGGTTTTGTTTGCTGACTGGCTCTTCAGTATCTCTATAGTGATCAAAAGTAGGATAAGCTTGTTGCTCATCATCACTATAATATATATCAAAAAGGGGTTCTCCTTGATTGATATGATCCTCCTCCAGAACAGTGATCCCGTAAAAAAATTCCGTTTTAGGGATATTGGGACCTACTGGTTCTAGCTGCTCACACGTAATCTTTTTCTCTTTAATCCCAGGTAAACATATATCGTGAGAAACCCCCTGGAGAAAAAGAGAGGAAATCGCTTCCACAATAATTTCTTCTTTAAAAATGGGAAGGCCTCCATCCTCAGAAGCATGGCTACTAGGAATATCTGCTTCAACCCGATACTCAGGTGAGACATCTACCATGGACCACATCTGCTCTGAAAACTCATAATATCCACAAGAGGTGTGTTGATCTTCATGAAGATCTAAAAGAACAGATGCATCTGATATGATGTTAGATGCTTCCGTTCTGGGGCTAACACAATTAATATCGTCCAACACCTCTATATTTTCACAGTAGATGCTTTCCTCCATAGTAAGGGCTTCATCATGGACCTAGTATTCAGGGCCAACAGAGGCTTCCTGAAGCGAAGAAAACTCCTCACAACAGTTTTCAAACAAACCATCAGCTGGATAGTAGTCTTTACAAAATGAATGGAAAGTTGTATGAAAACCTGTTAAAGAGCGGATGCTTACAGTGGGAAGAGAGCGACACCATTCAAGAGCATATCCCTTCAATGAATACCTGAAGAGCTTAATCTGGACATCCTCATGCGTGATATTGTGTTGGTGGATAGCCTCATGGAAGTCTAGTAAATGCTCAGCTGGTTCCTCCCAACTTGTTGCATGAAATTCAGGGAGGAAGTCTTCCCATTGGTCTCTATCAGGAAGTGCATTAGGAAAACCAAGTATCTGAGAAAAGTCATAGAAAGAAAACCTTTGAGCCATAATTTTCTCCATATCAAACCAGTGGAGTCGCCAATCGATCCTCAAATCATGGATTTGCCAGGTGAAATATGCACAACTTCAAGTGTGTCTGGTCCTTGTTCACCATCAAAGGCCAGATCTTAACATTATCATTACCCCAGGAAGCTTCTCAGGCTGAGAAAGCAGCTGTTGAAACCTTCTCGAGAAACCTCCTTAGGGTCAGCTTTCAGGTGTGCTAACAGTAGTCACAGCTGAAACAGTGATGTGGAAACAATGGATTCACCACAGTGGAGTCACTAGGTGCACAGTAGCAATATTTAAGGGCTCTGATGTCTGATGCACCTTCAGAATCAGAGGCTCAATGTTGTTCTGCCCAGGGAAAATCTTCAACTTCGTCCCCGACAACGGTGCCTGAAATGTTAGCGTCAGAAATCACTCCTGGATTGCTTATAGGAGCAGAGCCCGACGCCCATCAGTTTTTATGTCACGGTTTGTTTAATGGGGTAATCAGATGGGTAAAGACTCAAGAAAATATAGATTTAACTCGGTAAACTGGGCCTGGTATGTAGAAAGAAAGGGAGGTCTTGATCCAACTTTTGTCAGTAAATGATTAAAGGGTGGAAGAAAGAAGACTTGTGAGAAGGGCGAGCAAGACTGCCTCGGGCAACAGGCCTTCGGAAGCTTGAGGACAAAAAACTCAGAAGACAAGATCCTCTTGGTATGGAGTTTCAAGGAGCTGAGGGGTGACTCGACTAAATCCTTCAATTCCAAGTCGTTTCAGTGCTGAGAACATCACAAGAACCGATTAGAAACAATGTGACTATTACAATGATCCAACCTACATCATCCTATAACAACCACAACTCGACTGGGTCCTCTAATTCCGAGTTGTTCTAACACAGTAAACAAAGAAATGGAAGGAACGCTGACATCCATAAAGTAAGAAATCTCAAATGCCTTATACATTAACCAGAGCGACCAGCTCTTCATCAAAACTTTACAATTAGGAGCTTAGCTCAACCATCGATAGATACAAAAAATGGCCAAAATGCCTACATATGCTCTTCCCCATTTTGCCTAGCAGAGGCGTCTCCTCAATCACATATGGCCTGCATTCTACTGTCATACGCTACCTTAATTCTTCATGGCTCATGCTAGGGGGGTAGCTGAGCACTTAAATGTTGAATTGGCATGTGCAGGATTCCCTGGCAAGTTGGAGACTCGGTGCAGCTTCCATGGAAAGAATCAGTACAGAGGACCATCTTGGGTGGACCTTCAGCCGGGACGTCCATACCCTGTAATTAATGAGTGAAGCTAGGCTTCAACCACCTTATCTCTTATCCATTTATCCTCAAGCTGGCATCGAGATTTAGATCACATGAATTAGTTCCTGGAGAACATAGCGCCCCCTCTCTTGAATTTTAATTAAGCACCTTTGACCTCTCTGTCAGAGTGTTTTTTGTGTTTCGGGGTTCACGGATGAGAAAGGATTAGGATTTTTCTCCTTTAAAGTTGCGATGGGAGAAATGCCAGGAGGGCCTAACGGTCACCGCATGTTCCCCACTGATTTGACGGCTCTGAACTAACCCGGTAATACCGTGGGCCCGAGTTTCGGCGCTATCGGGGTTCGGGGCTTCGAAATGTAAAATGGCGAGGAGTGCTTACCGCTCGAATTCTCGAATGCTGTCATGATGTGGATGCATTCGGCGCGTCCTTTAGATGGATGGCCCAGATAATATTTGCTATTATAAAGGGGTTGTCCCCCCTTCACCCGCTCGCTTGATATGACCTGGTGCTGAGATCCTAGGCTTAGTTCAAAGGGAGCTTCGGAGTTTCGATGATCAACACTTTCAAGTGCAATGGACGGAGAGCTTCCTAACTCCCGATACCCGATACACCGACAGGCTGTCACCTATCCTGGTTGGATCGGACGACCCAAATCTGATTTGAACTATTGGTTCTCCCTCTTGCGCTAAACCTTGGGCAAATCGGTAGCTCCGAAAACCCAATGACCGTCGATCTGCTTTGTAAATAGATCTTGGATGTTGCCAACGCTATTTTACCCGCTCGCTTGCCTTGCTATCGGAAAAACAGGGATTCTCCCGCACTATGTTTAGGAACTTCCTGAGCAACCTGTAGACCTGGGTGTTTTTGCACCTAAGACAAAAATAATCGCTAACAACATCCATGAATTCTTAAGGCGATGCCCATGACTTTGTTGAATTAATCTCGATGCCTTGAGCCTTACTTCTCTCCTTCTGCAATTAATACAGGCATTTTTGGCCCTTTGGCATGGCTCTCTTCCATCAGCCTGACCTTGTATGTGACCTTGGGCTGTGACCTAGAGCTTACACCCAAAGGCACTTTGGGGACTTTTCCTTTCGGGAGTCTTTACTCCTCCCTCCCCTCAACATTGCGATACCCAAAATCGAGAAATGACTTTCAATATCGGCGGCTAGGATTTCTTTAAAGTGAATGGCCATGATCCTTTTCCTAACAACAGGAAATGCTAGCTAAGCAATGAGCTCTAGCCCCTCTTTCCAGACTTGCTTCACATGTGATCAAACGCTAAGACCATGAGATTGATTACGGGGCATTTCGCGATTTCGTGTTTTAGGAGCCCTGTCGTGCACTACTTCTGAAACTTCGGCTTGCGAAACCACGAAATTACTTGATCTAGTGCCATGCATCCCTTAGTTTCAAATGGTTGATATTGATTAATCATATTTTCGGGTCTCGTGACTTTGGGCCATGGATGAAACTTTACGACAAGAACCCCGAACTCCCGATTCTTGATCCTCTGAAATTTTCCAATGTCAAATCAATTGCCCTCGGCTCTTCTCGATCAGACGACCCATATATTTTTGGGACTTCCCACTTTGCGAGTCTTCAAGACTCTACCCTCTTACTTTCCCGACTCACAAAATCATGAAAAGTTGATCTAACGGTCCAAATCTCTCCTTTGATCAACGTTTGCGATCTTGTCGTGATTTCGCATTTCGTGAGTTCTAAAAACTCTTCTCTTTGACCTTTCTGACTTGCGAAATCGCAACTATGCTGATCGTGCACCAGGTGTCCCTCTGAAATGAACGACCTAGATCTCAAAATTTCAAGCCTTGGTCTGATGTTAAACTTTACGTAACTCTATAATCCCGATCACCCGATGGTCGTCAATCTAATTTATCTGATGGATCCGATGACTAATATTGAGCCTGTGCTTGATGGATTTTCCCTAACCCAGTATGTGCACGCCTTTGCACAATTGCACCCCGAATTTGGATAAAAATGCACATGGTGGGTTTTTTAAACCCCTTTTCTCGCATTTGGTCACCCAATGGCCAAATCCAAAGAAAAAATATCTCTTTGCAAGAATATTTGCTAACACTGCCCACCATCGCAAGGGAATCCAAATGAATTCACTTTCCCACCTAAAACTGCATGCATCCAGGTTGACACATGCCTTCCCACTAGTACATTTGGGTTAAATTTCGATGGCGCGTTTGATGCAATTTCCACTTTATATTGTTGGGAGAAAAACAAACAACAAACCCCTTCAAACGTCGTTTCACATGACATTGATTTTTCGATGCCATATCTATCATCTCTATTGCGACATTTCATGCAGACACGTGTCATCTTGGATTTGACTGTACAAACCCCATATAGCCATCACTACAGTGACGTCATATACATTGGAATTCCGACGTCCCATTTCTTTGGTCTCCACTATATGTTTTCATTGGGAGCAATCTCTCCAGGCATCGTAAGACCGATGTAGGCAATGGTGGCAATAGTGATAGTAAGAGGTATCAACTCCGATGTGGTTTCTATGGGAGTGACACTCTGAGACATCATAATACCGATGTAGGCAGTGGTGGTGATAGCGACGGTAAGAGGTATCAACTCCAACATGATTTCTATGGGAGAGACACTCCAAGACATTGTAAGACCGATGTAGGAAGTGGTGGAAATAGTGATGTTAAGGGGTATCATCTCCAACGTGGTTGCTATGGAAGAGACACTCCAAGACGTCGTAAGATCGATGTAGGCAGTGGTGGAAATAGAAACGGTAAGAGGTATCATCTCCGACATGGTTTCTATGGGAGAAAAACTCCAAGACGTCACAATAGCAACTGTATTGTAGGTATTTAAAAAACAAAATGTCAATTCCATGACAACATTACATTCAAATCCAATTTTTATTCCATAACCATGGCTCTAAAGGATCTTCGTTGATAACATTCATAACATTATTTACTTGTCAGAAGGATAACCTTTGATAACATTCATAACATTATGAATTAATTCTTATCCATGTTTTCTCTAAATGCTCATTCTTCTTGACAATTAAAAGTTGGATGTCACCTTGACTCTCCTCTATTCTAGAGTCATACATTTATTTTGTTGTATGTAAAGGGAATAACCATGGACACAAGATGTTGCATGCATTATGTTTGATTATGGTGTTGGAATCTTTTATTTGGTTCTTATCAAGCCTCATGTCATTAACAAGTTGAGGAACCTCACCAAATCACCATGGAGTAAGTGCTTGATACATTTAATTCCAAACAATGGTTTACTAATGTATCTGAACCAACAATAATTTCTTTACATTTCTATAAGACCATTTCTAACAACAACATTATATTCAAATCCTATTTTTATTGGATAACCATGTATCTAATTACCTTTTTCCAGAGCTAATAAATATGCACATGTAGACATAACACCAACCATGGTGATTGAGTTGGATCTTAATACTAGGATTTGTGTTTTGTTGAAGAATATCAAGGCTTCATGGGGACCTAATGATTGAATTCCAATCAAAGAATGATAAGGCTTCACGACGATGGACAATATGTGAATAATCAATAATGATTACCACAACATCTTGTTTAGGTATTGTTTTGAACAATTAGTGGGAAATCCTAAACCCCCACATGCACTTCTTACTTTTTTCTAGAGGCAAATTCCATAATAAATTCACTTCATATTGCTTAACCATAGATGTAAGATTCCATGACTATCAATTTAGATAATATATACTATAAAAAAAATTATTCTCATGTTGGAACCTTGTATTTGGTTTATAGAAAGGCTCATGTCATTGGCAAGTTTAGGAACCCTCACCAAGTTACTAACTAAGTATTTTCCGCATTTCATTTTTAACAAGTGTTTATTAATTCTATCCCAACCAACAATGATTGAATTACATTTCTACATTACAATTTCCCACAATAATATTACACGCAAATCCAATTTGCATTGCATAACCATATATCTACTTACCTTGTTCTAGAGCCAATAAATATGCACATGTAGAAAAAACATTTACCACAATGTTTGATTTGGGTTTTATGCCCATGACAACTTACATTTTGTTGAATAATGTTAAGGATTCATGGGGATGGTGACTTTGTGAATAACCAATAATGATTTCATTCCAAGGATCGACTTATTTGATTCCAAGGCCAATAGATATGCTATAGAATACTAACCATGATGATTGACTTGGGTTTTATGCCTAGGACATGCATTTCGTTGAACAATGTCAAGTATTTGGGACCCAATGATTCCATTGCAATTGAATAATGTTAAATCTTAACAAGAATGTTAAGTCTTAACAGGGGTTTCCAATATGGGAATAAATTGCAATGATTGCAGTCCATGACCCAACATCCCATTTAGGCATCTTGTGAACAATTAGTGGGCAATGCTAAAATCCCCACATGAACTTTATACCTTGTTCCAAAGACAAATTCCATAACCAAATACAAATGTTATAGCATGACCACAGATGTAAGATTCCATCAATATTAATTTAGATCAGATATAGTGGAAAGAGTTTTGATTATGGTGTTAAATATTACATTTGGTTCTTAGCATGAATCATGTCAATGATGAGTCAAGGAACCTCACCAAGTCAACATGGATTAAGTGCTTGCTACATATCAATCCTAATAATGGTTTACTAATTCTATAATAATTATTAATGATTGTATTTCATTTATACAAGATCACTACCCACAAAAACATTACATTTAAATCCAATTGTTATTGCATAACAATGGATCAATTTATCTTATTCTAGACACAATAAATTTACACATGTAGGTAGAACAATACAGAAAATTAAGTTGGGTTTATGCCTAGGACAACTTGTGCCTAGGACAACTTGCATTTCATTGAATAATATCAAATCTTCATGGGGATTCCTAGCATGGGAATAACTAGCAATGATTGAATTGGATCAACCTACTTACCTTATTCTAGAGCCAATAAATCTACACATGTAGGTAGAACACTAGCCAAGATGATTACTTTAGGTTTTTTTCCCAAGACTTGCATTTCATTGAATAATGTCAAGATGTCATGGGGACCCAATGATTGAATTCCAATTTAAGAATGTCAAGGCTTCATGGGAATGATGAATCTAGTAATAACCAACAATGATTGCATTCCATGACCCAACATACCATTTAGGAATTCCTTTGAACAATCAATGGGAAATTATAAAATCCCCACATGAACTTCTTGTCTTGTTCCAAAGTGAAATTTCATAACAAAAATGCACTTATTATTGCACAATCATGGATGCTATATTCCATGAGTATTATTTTAGATCGGTAATAGTGAAGAGGATTTTGATTATGGTGTTGGAATATTGTATTTGGTTCCCAATAAGGCTCATGAAATTAACAAGTTGAGGAACCTCTCCAAGTCACCGTGGAATAAGTCCTGGATGCATTTAATTCCCAAAAAGGGTTTACTAATTCTATTGCAAATAGCAATGATTGTATTCTATTTCTAGAAGACATTGCCCATAATAAAATTATTTCCGAATCCATTTTTTATTGCCTAGCCATGGGTTTTCTTACCTTGTTCTAGAGTCAATAAATTTTCACATGTAGACATATCATTAACCACAGAGATTGAGTTGGGTTTTATTCCTAGACAATTTGGATTTCACTAAGAATTCCAACAGTTCACTACGTATTGGTATCGGTATGCAATGGCTTGAGGAGGCGAGTTGAAACTATTGATAAAACTCAAACCGAGACTTGGATGCACGAACAGATAGTTGCATTGGATCTAAAGAACCTAGTTTCAACTATTGGGGCTCCTATGCTATCATTCCATTGACTGGAAAAAAAATTGTTGGAGTATCTCCAACACTAG
The DNA here is from genome assembly GCA_000966675.3 of Picea glauca. NCBI lineage: Eukaryota > Viridiplantae > Streptophyta > Pinopsida > Pinales > Pinaceae > Picea > Picea glauca. The sequence continues at coordinate 194,095 of JZKD02S0235022.1, forward strand.
GGTTTTGGTCAATGAGGCATAGTGCAATTTCTGAAGAGGAGGTTGATTTACAAAAAACACTATGTCAGGTCTTTTTTTCTAGTGCAGTCGTGTGGGCCTTGGCCAAATAGACTTACGGGAGCTTATAGAAGTCTGTTATGCTACTCGGTTTGGATTTTATGCCCCTAGACCAAATTGACCACATGTCACTAAATGGCTTGAGGAGATGAGCTGCAACTTGTGATAAAACTCAAACCGGAGCTCAGATGCACGAACTGTCAGTTCCATTGGATTAAGAGAATTGGGCTTCAGCTAGTGAGGCCCCTACGATATCATTTTGTTGACTGAAAAACCATTTGTTACATTATCTTCAACACTAGGGTTTTGGTCAATGAGGCATAGTGCAATTTCCGAAGATGAGTTCGATTTTAAAGAACACTCTGTCGGGCATTTTTTGCTAGTGTATTTGCATGGGCCTTGTCCAAAGAGACTTGCAGGAGCTTGTGAAACTCCATTATGCTGCTCGGTTTGGACTTTATGCCCCTTAATGAAATTGGCCAAATGTCCTTGAATGGATAGAGGAGGCGAGTTGCAACTATCGATAAAACTCAAACCGAGACTTGGCTGCATGGACCCTCAGTTGCATTGGATGCAGAGCAATAAGTTTCAGCTATTGGGGATCCTACGCTATTATTTTGTCGATCAGAAAACCATGTGTTGGACTATCTTCAACACTAAGGTTTTGGTCAATGAGGCATAGTGAAATTTCTAAAGTGGAGGTCAATTTTAAAGAACAATGTGTCGGATCTTTTTGGCTAGTGTATTCCTATGGACCTTAGCCAAATAGACTTGTGGGAGATTACGTAAGTCTGTTATGCTACTTGGTTTGGATTTTATAACCATGGACCAAATTGACCACACGTCCCTAAATGGCTTGTGGAGGTGAGTTGCAACTCGCGATAAAATTCAAACCAGGACTTAAATGCATGAACAATAAGTTGCATTGGATTAAGAGCATCGGTTTTCATCTATTGGGGACCCTACGCTATATTTTCATCGACCGAATAACCATTTGTTGGAGTATCTCCGGCACTAGGGTTTTGATCAAGGAGGCATAGTGCAATTTCTGAAGATGAGGTCGATTTTAAAGAACACCCTGTCGGGCATTTTTTTCTAATGTAGTCACATGAGCCTTGGCCAAATAGAATTGTGGGATCTTATGGAACTCCATTATGCTGCTTGGTTTGGATTTTATTCCCCCAGACCAAATTGGCCACATGTCCTTGAATGTCTTGAGGAGGTGAGTTTCAACTATTGATAAAACTAAAACTGGGACTCAGATGCATGAACCATCAGTTGCATTGGATCCATAGCACTGGGTTTCAGATATTGGAGCTCCTACACTATCATTTTGTTGACTGGAAAACCATTTGTTGGAGTATCTCTAACACTAGGGTTTGTTCAATGAGGCATAGTGCAATTTCTGAAGAGGAGGTCAATTTTCAAGAAAACTGTGTCAGGTGTTTTAGGATAGTGGAGTCACATGGGCCTTGGCCAAATTGACTTACGGGAGCTTACATAAGTCTATTATGATACTCGGTTTGGATTATATGCCCCTAGATCAAATTGACCAGATGTCCCTAAATGGCTTGAGGAGGTGAGTTGCAACTCACGATAAAACTCAAAATGAGACTCAGATGCATGAACCATCAATTGCATTGGATTAAGAGCATTGATTTTCAGTTAGTGGGGCCCCTATGTTATCATTCCATTGACCAAAAAACCATTTGTTGGAGTATCTTCGACACTAGAGTTTTGGTCAATGAGGCATAGTGCAATTTCTGAAGATGAGCTCGATTTTCAAGAAAATTATGTCGAGGTTTTTTTTATAGTGTGGTCACATGGGCCTTGGCCAAACATACATGTGGGAGGTTACAGAAAAACATTATGCTGCTCGATTTGGATTTTATTCCCTTGGACCAAATTGGCCACATGTCCTTTAATGGCTTGAGGAGGCTAGTTGCAACTATCGATAAAACTCAAAACGAGACTCGGATGCATGAACCATTAGTTGCATTGGATCCAGAGCACCAATTTTCAACTATTAGGGCTCCTACACTATCATTCCATTGATCGAAAAACAATTTGTTGGAGTATCTCCAACACTAGGATTTTGGTCAATGAGGCATAGTGCAATTTCTGAAGAGGTTGTCAATTTTAAAGAACATTGTGTCAGGTATATTTTGCTAGTGTAGTCACATGGGCCTTGGCCAAATAGACTTTCAAGAGCTTACGAAAGTTATTTATGCTACTCGGTTTGGATTTTATGTCCCCGAACCAAATTGACCACATGTCCCTAAATGGCTTGAGGAGGCGAGTTGCAACTCATGATAAAACTCAAACCAGGACTCAGATGCACAAACCGTCAGTTGCATTGGATTAAGAGAACTGGGTTTCAATTATTGGGGCCCCTAATCTATCATTCTGTCGACCGAAAATCCATTTTTTGTAGTATCTTCGTCATTAGGGTTTTGGTTAATGAGGCATAGTGGATTTTTTGAAGATGAGCTTGATTTTCAAGAATACTTTATTGAGCATTTTTTGCTAGTGTAGCCACATGGGCCTTGGAAAAACATACTTACGGGAGCTTACATAACTCCATTATGCTTCTCTATTTCTATTTTATTCCCCCAGACCAAATTGGCCACATGTCCCCGAATGGCTTGAGGAGGCTAGTTGCAACTATCGATAAAACACAAACCATGAATTAGTTGCACGTACCGCTAGTTCCATTGGATCTAGAGAACTGGGTTTCAGTTATTATGGATCTTACACTATCATTCTATCTACCGGAAAATCATTTGTTGGACTATCTTCAACACTAGGGTTTTGGTCAATGAGGCATAGTGCAATTTCTGAAGAGGAGGTCAATTTTCAAGAACATTGTGTTGGGTTTTTTTGGATAGTGTAGTCGTGTGGTCCTTGGTCAAAAAAAATTGCGGGAGCTTATAGAAGTCTGTTATGCTACTGTGTCGATTTTCAAGTCCGTTATGCTTATGGAAGTCTATTATGCATAGTGCAATTTTTGAAGAGGAGGCCGATTTTCAAGAAAATTGTGTCGGGTGTTTTTAGCTAGTGTAGTCATGTGGGCCTTGGCCAAATAGGCTTGCGGGAGCTTACGAAAGTTTGTTATACTACTCGGTTTGGATTTTATGCCCCCAAATCAAATTGACCACATGTCCCTAAATGGCTTGAGGAGGCGAGTTGCAACTCTTGATAAAACTCAAACCAGGACTCATATGCACAAATTGTCAGTTGCATTGGATTAGGAGAATTAGGATTCAACTAGTGGGGCCCCTACATTATCATTTCATCGACTGAAAAATCATTTTTTGCAGTATTTCTAGCACTAGGGTTTTGGTAAATGAGGCATAGTGCAATTTCTGAAGATGAGGTCAATTTTCAAGAACACTATGTCGAGCTTTTTTTGCTAGTGTAGTCGCATCGGCCTTGGCCGAATAGACTTGTGGGAGATTCTGAAACTCCATTATGCTGCTCAGTTTGGATTTTATGTCCCCAAATGAAATTGGCCACATGTCCTTGAATGGATTGAGGAGGTGAATTACAACTATTGATAAAACTCAAACCGAGAATTGGATGCACGAACCCTCAGTTGCATTGGATGTGGAGCACTGGGTTTCATCTATTGGGGCTCATACACTATCATTTTGTTGAATGAAAAACCATTTGTTGGAGTATCCCCAACACTAGGGTTTTGGTCAATGAGGCATACTGCAATTTCTAAAGAGGAGGTCAATTTTCAAGAACAATGTGTTGGGTCTTTTTGGTTAGTGTAGTTGTGTGGACCTTCGCCAAACAGACTTGTGGGAGATTACGTAAATCCATTATGCTACTCGATTTGGATTTTATGCCCATGGACCAAATTGACCACATGTCCCTAAACGACTTGTGGAGGTGAGTTGCAACTAGTGATAACACTCAAACCGAGACTCAGATGCACGAACCATCAGTTGCAATGGATTAAGAGCACCAATTTTAAGCTAGTGGGGTACCTATTCTATCATTTCATTGACTGAAAAAACATTTGTTGGAGTATCTCCGGAAGTAGGGTTTTGGTCAATGGGGCATAGTGCAATTTCTGAAGATGAGGTCAATTTTCAAGAACACTCTATCGGACAATTTTTTCTAGTGTATTCTCATGGGCCTTGGCCAAAAAGACTTGCGGGAGCTTACAAAACTCCATTATGTTTCTCAGTTTGGATTTTATGCCCCCCGACCAAATTGGCCACATGTCCTTGAATGGCTTGAGGAGGCAAGTTGCAACTATTGATAAAACTCAAACCGTGACTTGAATGCACAAACCGTCAGTTGCATTGGATCCAAAGCATTGGGTTTCATCTATCAGGGCTCCTGCACTATCATTTTGTTGACCGAAAAATGATTTGTTGGAGTATCTCCAACACTAGCATTTTGGTCAATGAGGCATAGTGCAATTTCCAAAGAGGAGATTGATTTTCAAGAACCCTGTGTCAGGATTTTTTGGCTAGTGTAGTCACGTGGGCCTTGGCCAAATTGACTTTTGGAAGCTTGCAAAAGTCTATTATACTACTCAGTTTGGATTTTATGCCCCCAGATCAAATTGACCACATGTGCCTAAATGTCTTGAGGAGGCGAGTTGCAACTAGCGATAAAACTCAAACCGGAACTCATATGCACGAATTGTCAGTTGTATTGGATTAAGAGCATTGCATTTCAACTAGTGGGGCCCCTACACTATCATTTTGACGACTGAAAAACCATTTTTTTGAGTATCTCCGATGCTAGAGTTTTGGTTAATGAGGCATAGTGCAATTTCTGAAGATGAGATCGATTTTCAAGAACACTCTGTCGAGTGTTTTTTTCTAGTGTAGTTGCATGGGCCTTGCCCAAACATACATGTGGGGGCTTAAGGAAAAACATTATGTTGCTTGGTTTGGATTTTATTCCCTCAAACCAAATTGGCCACATGTCCTTGAATGGCTTGATGAGGCGAGTTGCAACTATCGATAAAACTAAAACCAGGACTCAGATTCATGAACCATCAGTTGCATTGGATATGGAGCACTAGGTTTCAACTATTGGAGCTCCTACGATATCATTCCATCAACTGAAAAAAAAAATGTTGGAGTATCTCCAACACTAGGATTTCGGTCAATGAGGCATAGTGCAATTTCTAAAGAGGAGGTCAATTTTAAAGAACACTGTGTCGAGCCATTTTCACTAGTGTATTCATGTGGGCCTTGGCCAAATAGACTTGTGGGAGCTAACGAAATTCTGTTATGCTACTCGGTTTGGATTTTATGCCCCCGAACCAAATTGACCACATGTCCCTAAATGGCTTGAGGAGGCGAGTTGCAACTCACGATAAAACTCAAACCGGGACTCATATGCACAAACCGTCAGTTGAATTGGATTAAGAGAACCAGGCTTTAGCTAGTGGGGTCCCTAATCTATCATTCTGTCAACCGAAAATCCATTTTTTAGAGTATCTTTGTCACTAGGGTTTTGGTCAATGAGGCATAGTGCAATTTTTGAAGATGAGCTCAATTTTCAAGAACACTTTGTCAGGCATTTTTTTTCAAGAACCATACTTGCGGGAGCTTACAGAACTCCATTATGCTTCTCGGTTTCGATTTTATGCCCCCAGGCCAAATTGGCCACATGTCCTTGAATGACTTGAGGAGGCGAGTTGCAACTATCAATAAAACTCAAACCAGGAATTAGTTGCATGTAACATCAATTACGTTGGATCCGGAGCACCAGGTTTCAGGTACTAGGGCTCTTACGCTATCATTCTGTCTACTGAAATATCATTTTTTGGAGTATTTCCAACACTAGGGTTTTGGTCAATGAGGCATAGTGCAATTTCTGAAGAGGAGATCAATTTTCAAGAACATTGTGTAGAGTATTTTGGATAGTGTAGTCATGTGGGCCTTGGTCAAATAGACTTGTGGGAGCTTACATAAGTCCTTTATGCTACTATATCGATTTTCAAGTTTGTTATGCTTACAAAAGCCCATTATGCATAGTGCAATTTCTGAAGAGGAGGTCGATTTTCAAGAAAACTGTGTTGAGTGGTTTTGGCTAGTGTAGTCACGTGGGCCTTGGCCAAATTAACTTGTAGGAGCTTACGAAAGTCTATTGTACTAATCGGTTTGGATGTTATTCCCCTAGATCAACTTGACCACATGTCCCTAAATGGCTTGAGGAGGCAAGTTGAAACTCGCGATAAAACTCAAACCGAGACTCAGATGCACAAACCGTCAGTTACATTGGATTAAGAGCACTGGGATTCAACTAGTGGGGCCCCTACACTATCATTTCGTTGACCTAAAATCCATTTGTTGGAGTATCTCCGTTATTAGGGTTTTGGTCAATGAGGCATAGTGCAATTTATGAAGATGAGGTCGATTTTCAAGAACACTCTGTCGGGAATTTATTTCTAGTGTAGTTGCATGGGCCTTGGCCAAATAGACTTGTGAAAGCTTGCAAAACTCCATTATGTTGCTCAATTTGGATTTTATGCCCCCGAACGAAATTGACCACGTGTCTTTGAATGGCTTGAGGAGGTGGGTTGCAACTATTGATAAAAGTCAAACCGGTACTTGGATGCACGAACCCTCAATTGCATTAGATGTGGAGCATCGAGTTTCAGCTATTGGGGCTCCTATGCTATCATTCTGTTGACCAGAAAACCATTTGTTGGATTATCTCCAGCACTAGTCTTTTGGTCAATAAGGCATAGTGCAATTTCTAAAGAGGAGGTCAATTTTCAAGAACAATGTGAAAGGTATTTCTGGCTAGTGTAGTTGTGTGCACCTTAGCCAAACAGACTTGTGGGAGATTACGTAAGTTCGTTATGCTACTCGGTTTGGATTTTATGCCCATGGACCAAATTGACCACATGTCCCTAAATGGCTTGTGGAGGCAAGTTGCAACTCAAAATAAAACTCAAACTGGGACTCATAAGCATTGGATTAAGAACATCGATTTTCAGCTAGTGGGCCCCCTACGCTATCATTTCATCGACCGAAAAACCTTTTCTTGGAGTATCTCCGGAAGTAGGGCTTTGTTCAATGAGGCATAGTGTAATTTATGAATATGAGGTCAATTTTCAAGAAAACTCTATCAAGCATTTGTTTCTAGTGTAGTCGCATGGGCCTTGGCCAAACAAACATGCAGGAACTTACATAACTCCATTTTGTTGCTTGGTTTGGATTTTATGCTCCTGGACCAAATTGTCCACATGTCCTTGAATGGCTTGAGGAGGTGAGTTGAAACTATCAATAAAACTCAAAATGGGACTCGGATGCATGAGCCTTCAGTTTCATTGGATTTGGAGCACTAGGTTTCATCTATTGGGGCTCCTACACTATCATTTTTTCGACCGGAAAACCATTTGTTGGAGTATATCCAACACTAGGGTTTTGGTCAATGAGGTATAGTGCAATTTCTAAAGAGGAGGTCAATTTTCAAGAAAAATATGTCAGGTCTTTTTGGCTAGTGTAGTCATGTGGACCTTAGCCAAACAGACTTGTGGGAGATTACGTAAGTCCGTTATGCTACTCGGTTTGGATTTTATTGTTGAGTATGTGTTATATTCTTTGCATGTGTGTGTGTGGGCGCGTCAGATATGAGAACTACATATGATGATCCCTCATACTAGTGCTCTTCCTATGCCTTATGCACTAGGCACTTTCCTAGGGGGTCCCAGGGGGGCAGGTATGCCCCCCTTGGTTACGCGCAACACCCAATTTTTTTTTTTGGCCGGTTTTTGCTATTTTTAACAGATTTTTCTATTTTTAGCAGTTTGTAAATTAATCCTGGATTAAGGGATTAGGGTTTTGGTATCTACGGAATACCTAAAAACATTGTATATACTGTATGGTGAATGGTGAAATTCGATATAATGAATATAAGAAAGGTTTTCCTGGTTGAGGGTTTCTGGTATAAAATCTATGTGTACTATGTGTATGAGCCATTGATTAAATTATGTTTTTCTTAAGAATCTATATGCATTTCTTTACTTCACAGGTTTAAAACTTACATGTGGTATCAGAGCTCATTTTTGGCTTCAGAGTGATGCCTTTATTGTTGAGGGTTTGGCTCGGTCTTGATAGATCAATTTTATCTTGGGTCTGTGATAAACCTAGGTTTAGTGGGAGCTTTTGCAGTGGAGATTCGAGTACAAAAAGAGGAATGGCGAGCTCTTCTAGAATCAAGATAGAGAATTGGTAAAAAGTTTGAGCTATGGAAGCTCAATATGGAGGACCTTCTTGTAGAAAAAGAACAATGGATCATTGTGGATCCTGGTACATAGCCTATTGGTACACCGTCTACGAGCACACAAGCTACTGGTACACAACCTACTAGTAAAAAAACTATGAGTACACTACCTAATGGTATGTCAAAGGATTATTGGGAGAAGCTGGACAGAAGAGCAAGGAGTATTATTCAACTCTGTCTGGCAGATTCAGTGTTGTTAAATGTCTAAGGAGAATCTATAGCCAAGGAACTATGGGATAAGTTAGGGAATTTATATCAATCAAAGTCCCTGGTAAACAAGTTGTTTCTTCGAAAGAAGTTGTATCATCTTAGGATGGAAGATGGAGATTCTATGATAGAACATCTAAATGCCTTTAATACTCTGGTAA
>JZKD02S0235022.1:204661-221360 GCA_000966675.3 Picea glauca
TTCATTTATGTAGTGTTGTATGTTGATGACATGTTGTTGGTAGGAAATAACATGGATGTTATCAAGGAGGTGAAATCACAGATATCCTCCAAATTTGACATGAAGGATCTCGGTGATGCTAACTTCATTATGGGAATGGATATTAAAAGAGATCGTGCAAACAAGAAACTCTAGTTGAATCAAAGAAAATATGTTGAGACAATATTGCAAAGGTTTAATATGCATGGAAGTAAACTGGTCAAGGTTCTTATTCCCATAGGTGTAAATTTATCATCAGATTAGTGTCCCAAGACACAGGAAGAAGAAGAGGATATGTCCCATGCTCCATATGCCAGTGCAGTTGGCAGTTTGATGTATGAAATGGTTTGTACTAGACCATACATTGCACATGCAATGGGAGTTTTGAGCAGGTATATGCCAAAACTATGGAAGGAGAATTGGACAATAGTAAAAAGGGTCTTCAAGTATCTTTGTGGCACCACCAGTTATGGATTGTGATACCAAGGAAGACTGGGATTGGACAGAGTGGTGGACATACATGGCTTTGTTGATGCAATCTGGGTTGGAGATCTGGATCATAGAATATCTACAAGTCGGTATGTGTTTAAACTATTTGGAGGAGCAATCAGTTGGATGAGCAAAAGACAAGCTATAATGGCACTCTCAACTACAGAAGTTGAATACATGGCAACCACTCACACAAGCAAGGATGCAGTATGGTTACAAAGATTGTTTTCAGGTATTGGGCCGGTACAACAAGAAGTGAGATTAGAGTGTGATAGTCAGAGTGCAATCTTCCTGGAAAATAACCTAGCTTATCATTCGAGGACAAAGCATATTGATGTTCAATATCACTTTGTGAGAGACATGGTTGAGGAAAAGAAGGTGTTGTTGGAAAATGTTGACACTTTGAAGAATGTTGAAAATTCATTGACAAAGTCTGTGAGCACAGAAAATTTCTCTTGGTGTAGAGTAATAATGGGCATTGTTGCCCTGGATTGTTGACTATATAATCCCCTGGACCCCTAGATGCAAAGAAAACAAAAAGTGGGAGAATATTGGGTAAGTGTTATATTCTTTGCATTTGTGTGTGTGGGCGCGTCAGATATGACAACTATGTCAGACAATCCCTCATACTAGTGCTCTGCCTATGTCATGTGCACCTGGCGCTTTCCTAGGGGGGTCCCGGGGGGGGGGGTAGGTATGCCCCCCCTGGTTACGCGCAACACCCCAAAAAGTTTTTTGGGGCATTTTTTTCTATTTTTAACAGTTTTGTAAATTAATCTCGGATTAAGGGATTAGGGTTTTGGTATCTATGAAATACCTAAAAACATTTTATATATTGTATGGTGAATGGTGAAATTTGATATAATGAATATAAGAAAGGTTTTCCTAGTTGAGGGTTTCCAGTATAAAATCTCTGTGTACTTTGTGTATGAGCCATTGCTTAAATTTTGTTTTGCTTAAGAATCTATATCCATTTATTTACTTCACAGGTTTAAAACTTACATTTATTCCCCCAGATCAGATTGACCACATGTCCCTAAATGGCTTGAGGAGGCGAGTTGCAACTCGCGATAAAAATCAAATCGAGACTCAGATGCATGAACCATCAGTTGCATTGGATTAAGAGAATTGAGTTTCATTTAGTGGGGCCCCTATGTTATCATTTCTTCAACTGAAAAACAATTTGTTGGAGTATCTTCGGCACTAGGGTTTTGGTCAATGAGGCATAGTGCAATTTCAAAAGATGAGGTCGATTTTCAAGAACACTTTGTCGAGCATTTTTTTCTAGTGTAGTCACATGGTCCTTGGCCAAACATACATGTAGGAGCTTACGAAACAAAATTATGCTGCTCGTTTTGGATTTTATGCCTTCAGACCAAATTGGCAATATGTCCTTGAATGGCTTGAGGAGGCGAGTTGCAACTATCGATAAAACTCAAACCGAGACTCGAATGCATGAACTGTCAGTTGCATTGGATCCAGAGCATTGGGTTTCATCTATTGGACCTCCTATGCTATCATTCCATTAACCGGAAAACAATTTGTTGGAGTATCTCCAACACTAGTATTTTGGCCAATGAGGCATAGTGCAATTTCTAAAGAGGAGGTCAATTTTAAAGAACACTGTGTCGGGTATTTTTGGCTAGTGTAGTCACATGGGCCTTGGCCAAATATACTTGCAGGAGCTTACAAAAGTCTGTTATGCTACTCATTTTGGATTTTATGCCCCCAGACCAAATTGACGACATGTCCCTAAATGGCTTGAGGAGGTGAGTTGCAACTCGCAAAAAAACTCAAACCAAGATTCAGATGCACAAATGGTTAGTTTCATTGGATTAAGAGCAATTGGTTTCAGCTAATGGGTCCCCTAAGCTATCATTTCGTCGACCAAAAATCCATTTTTTGGAGTATCTCCATCACTAGGGTTTTGGTCAATGAGGCATAGTGCAATTTTTGAAGATGAGCTCAATTTTCAAGAACACTTTGTCGGACATTTTTTGCTAGTGTAGTCACATGGGCCTTGGCCAAACATAATTGTGGGAGCTTATGAAACTCCATTATGTTACTCGGTTTTGATTTTATGCTCCCAGACCAAATTGGCCACATGTCCTTCAATGGCTTGAGGAGGTGAGTTACAACTATCTATAAAACTCAAAACAAAAATCAGTTGCACGTACTGTCAGCAACATTGGATCCAAAGCACCGGGTTTCATCTATTACGGCTCTTATGCTATCATTCTGTCTACCGGAAAATCATTTTTTGGAGTATCTCAAACACTAGGGTTGTTGGATTACTGAGAGGGGGGGTGAATCAGTAATAGAGAAATTTAATCCTTTTTAACCATATAATCCAAGTGTTATATCAATGAAGCATTATCATCCAATAACTACAGAGTAAATAAGTAATGAACAAATGAACAATCATACACATACATAGTACACCAGTGTTTTACGTGGAAACTCAAATCGGGATAAAACCAGGGAATGTTTTTTCTTATATGTCTTGAAGAATTACATTCATTGGAAGCACCAAATTCCTTTGTTTTCCAGCTGCAACTGGAAGGAGGCTCCAACCCCCTAGTTTATCAGGCTACAACCTGTTGATAGGAAAAATTGACGGCTCGTCAACTGGAGGGGTGGATCTGGTCCGGGGTTATCTAAATAACCAATGCCATTTGGATTAATCCACTACGATGGGTTTAGCGGCTTCGTTGGCTGATCTAAGTCCTAGGAAAGTGAAATAACTAAGCTAAAGAAACTAATCTAAGTGAAAAACAACTACTGCAAACTATGTACAAATCTAAAATATATATAAAGTTTACTAGCTAATATTATAAAACAATAATTCTACTTATTAAATGTTCAGCTATCAATACAATTAAATCTCAATTATATATGTACAGTATTTACAGAATACAAATTTTGATTGAAATTTGCAAAATCATTTGTAAATTGTCTTATGACAATGAAGCTATTATTTTTGGATTTTTATAACTTTTATGAAAAAGAAATGAAACAACAGCTATCTAACTAAGCAAAGAAGATAATAATATGTACTATATATCTATCTAAACTACAGAGAATTCTTGAATTAATTGACTATTAAATTGCAAATAACAAACTGACCTAAAGTAGCGCTTCCTATTTGTCCTGTGCACAGTACTCGATTTAGTTGTTTGATGGGGGAAACCCACACCAGATTCTCCAAAACTTCGCGTAAACACGAAGAAACAATGCTTCTGAATGCTGATGAAAGAACAGGTAAAAGAGGCAGCAACAACAATTTTATATTTTACAAATAATCGCATTGAGATAAATCCCTCTGCAAAGATTTGCACATAACTGCTAATTTAACAAAGAAGATTAACCTTCTACTCATTAAATTGAAACAGGATAATTGTTGTACGTAAAATAAGAGACATCAAATATGGACAATATTTAAACCAAATCACATCAACCTGTAACAAATTATGATATCTAAAGTAGTCAATAATTTGATTACAAATTGAAATGAACAAAACTTGAAATAAAAGTTTGATATATTGAAAGTTAAAGCTGTTACAAAACATCCACTTTCATTCCAGTCTGAATCATCAATCCATAGTCTCTGTCTCTAAGCAGCAATGGCTTTTTTACAAAAAATAATAAGTATATAAAGGCCACAGGATAAAACATTCCTTGTGGAAATTATTAAAAATTGTTTGCAAAAAATATGGGAACAATCTCCCAAATTGCTATTCCTATCTAAAACTAACAACCTAATCCCAAAACTGTGTAACAAAAGCATGTTCTAAAATTCCATTATCTATCCAACTCCCATTGGAATTCGTGTGTACCTGTAGATGCACAAAAATAAATAATTTTAGATAGTGTTCAATTGTAAAAAATCAACAGAAATTCTAATTTTATGACTAGCTACAGCAGGGATGATTTTAAGGATGGAAATTTGTTTTAAAATGTAGAAACCTTGGCGAATCTTACTAATCCTTCATATGCCAACTATAAATGTTTAGCGATATTTTTGTAAAAATATTCAAATTTATAAGGATTTTATATAGTTTTTATAAAATTTTGGCGATTTTTAAGGTAAAATAATTTTATCCTATAGAATTTGGGCGAATAAGTTTTAAAATTGCGAATCTCGTTTTTGGAAAAACCATGGAAAATTAGCCCATGAGCGAAATTTAGCCCCTAAAATCATCCATGAGCTACAGAATCTCATGATTCTGTAGCTGGTCATATTTACAAACAAAATCGTATTAAATTAATCCAATGGTAAAAGAAATGTATGCGATCTATCAAACAAATCCTTTATTACTAATTCAAAGCAAACAAATTGTTTATACTAATTCAAAACAAACAAAATTGTTTATGCTAATTCAAAACAAACCACATCGTTTATGCTAATTCAAAAAAAACCAAATCATTCTAAAATCACTATTGAAATATCATACCTTGGCTATAGGGATACGATTCGGTTAGGCTAACTTCGAATTAACGATGGTAGTGGCTGCCTCAACATTTTTGAACATGACAGAGCCTGTGGTCTTTTTCCTTTTATCGTTAGCTTGCAGTCTATCATTTTCCTTGGTCAACACAGTCACCCGATCCTCCAAGGACTTAATTAGGGATTGCAACAGAGGGACATCTGTATATTATCGTTCGATCCATGAGTTGCATTCATTGCACTGTGGATGATCAGGCCGTGTCATTACAGGTGGGGAGTCTTTTAAATTGCCAGGGGTTCCACTATCAAACTTGATCCTGGGGAAGTTGGGGTCATCCTTAAGACACAGTGGGAGGTTCGATACATAGTCATAGGGATTGGCAGAACACAGGACGTGTGAGTATGGGTACTCCTCGGTCAGAAATTGCTCAATTTTAGAATCTGAGTCTTCACTCAAAACAATAGGTTTCTGATCCGTGTTTTGTTTGGGTTTATTGCGAACACACCTAGATACCCAGTGTGCAGCCTTCTTACCCTTTCTATTGACATCGGTATTACCCTTGCCCTTTTTTCTTGCAGGCTTAGCACTGTATTTTAAACATGAGTCAGGCAGGGTGTCGGGTAGGTCATCGTTAGGGTAGGTCGAGGGTTCAACAGCGGGTAGGAGGGTAGGAGTGGGCACGACAGGCCTGACAAGGGTTTTGGTGACCACAATTTTGTCCACTTGACCAAATTCAGGAGTGGAAAAGCCATTCCTCAACAAGAAAGCTTCCCAACAGTCCCCACTTAACCTCAGATGATGGACTATGATAATTTTAATCAAACAGTAGTGGAAGAGGCTGGACTCGGCCTTCTCCCTCTTAAATAGTTTGGCCATTTTATACAGACTGTGAAGGAGGTAATGAGGCATATTCAAAGGGAAATCTATGAAATTCATAAGCGACCGGAGATGGTAAAGAAAAAATAAACCATATCTACCTTCGCAAGTAACTAATTGCTTAACAATGGCCAACAAATCATGCCATCGAGACGTAAGGGCTGTGACTGGCATGACTTTGTCACAACTGATAATTTTCCTCGAGGTAAACAGGAGCATCCATGGCACTTCATCCACCTTCGAATTCTTAAACCATTTATGCCCCTTGGCTGGCAAACCTGTGGCTGAGCTGAGGAATTCTTCATTCAATTCAAGTTGGACGTCCCCAAATTTGGCCCTGCATCCATCGAATGTGAGGGCAAACTGTTGAGAGACTGCGAGGTTGAAACCCTTGAATTTTTGAATGAAAGCTAACCAACCATTACTCTCTAGGTACTCATGAGCGTTATCAAATAACAATAGCGTTTGGATGCCATTAGGTTCTATGCGCACTACAGGAGCCATAGGAGACATCACACGGTCAATAGGGTAGTTGGTGAGCGGGTTTTTTTGGTAGACACCGGACTAGCTTCCCGCAGGTTTTCCCAAAACAAACAGAGGTAGCCCGAGGTGCAAGGAAGACGTAAATGCTTATGCGTACGAGGGTGGTGGAGTGGATTGAAACCATGAAAAACATTCATGTTGGCATGTACCACTGACAGCGCCTTGGTAAAAGATTCATTCAAATCACAATCAAAGCAATGTAAACCAAATATCAAATGAATTATCACATAATCGCATAACAAAAACTTGATCTGAATGTTCAAATGAACAATAACATTTGTATGATTTAAAACAAAACAACATGTCGAATATTGCACCAAAGATTTAATCATAAAATTGATGCGTTCTATGAAATCATTGCACCAAGAATTTAATCAAAGACACCAAAATTCATTGCATCACAAACTTATAAATTGAAACCATATTAACAAAAATGCAAAGCGAATAAAGGTTTGGTGTTTTGACACATTTATGACCTTTAGTGAGATAGGGGTGAAAAAATTTATAATCACATGAAGAAAAGGATTCATAACAATCCAAATATGATTTTAATGCCATCAACATGACTTCTGACTCAAGGTTTTCATGCTTGCACTCGTGAAAATGAAAACAAAAGGCAGGTGTGCGAATGTGCAAGATAATAGTGTCATTTTGTTTTAAAGAATTGCGACGAGTATTGAGGGTTCAAAAACCTTGTGTAGGAAGCTTGTAAGGAAAAGATAAAATTGCAAAATGGCTGCCAACAATGGTGACACACTGGTAGAAGCAGTTATCTCTGCCAAAATAACAAATACATCTTAGGATAATGAGAATAATTCTAACTCAAAAAAAAACAGAAAATTGTTTAAACATCATCATTAATCATAAAAATTCCAGCTGTGCTTAAAAGATGAGAACTGATGACATTATTAATAAACGAGAGTCATGATGTTAAAGATAAAATCTCCAATACTGTTGACAGAGCCACTGCTGCTAGTAGGCGTCCATAGCCTCGACAGGGTTTCCATTTAACTCACTCTGATATCTGTATCCTGCCAGGAAGTTCTAGATCAAAATAAAGGACATTTTAAGGTCAAGAGATTTCATATTTGCAAATTTTCATATACACGACATTGCTTCGCTGCTAGCGGGCCTGTTCAGTACCCCGACGAAGTTGTCTTGGTGTCATGCATGCATTTACCCGCTGCTAGTAGACCTGTTTAGTATCCCAGCAGGTTTACAAGCACTTCCCACAGCTCTTTAATGATTTGTTTGGTTTTTAAAGATATATAATTGAGCGGGGTGACGCTGAAAATTATGATATTTTAGACATATTTTTACAGACCTTGAAATATTTTTTAAAATTTTCCTTCATTAAGATTCAGAGATGGTTTAAAACCAACCTTCAAAAGTAGGCAGATATCTTCTGAGTTATTCCCTTAAGGAACAGGGACAGCGTAAGAAGAAAATGGATGATCGTGACAGGCTTCACTTACAGATTGAAATCAATAAACTTCTTTCAAACAATAGGCTTTCCTCAACATGGCTGTAAATTTCAAAAGTATATTACAATTGATGTTTAGACAACTTTTTAGCAATCATTTCAGAGAAAGAATTTTCTGTTTTCTTTGTCTGAACAGTTCATAATGCAGGTATGTGTATTTCCAAAAGCAAAAATTGATAAGCATACGGAGAAATCAAAACCAAAATAGCAAAAGAAAAGAAAAGAAAAGAAAAAAATTTACACAGTATACACAGGGTTGTCATCAAGCAAAATACCTTTTTAGAGCTTGGCCATTCACCGGATAGGTGTCTGGCTGTCCCTCTAGGTTCTGTAATCGGAAAGAGCTGGGACCCAATTTCTCAGCAATTAAAAACAATCCTAGCCATAAGTTCTGAAACTTCGTATGCTCTCCCTTTCCCTCATGTGGTTTGTCCCATTTTAGGACAAGGTAACCTACTTCAAAGTTCCTATCAAAGGCAGATTTGGAATCAAACCATCTTTTGACCACAAGTTGATGCTGATCTAACTTACGTTTTGCTTGAGCCCTTACCTCTTCTAGTTTTATTAAAGCATTAATTCGACTCTCCAAAGGAGGGCAGTTTTCTTCTTGTATTTTCTGTGATAGCTGTAGTGAGGGAGGAAGAATATGTGGTGGCAGAATTGCTTCTCTGCCATAGACGATAAAGAAGGGAGAGTTTCCCACAACATTTTTTGGTGTTACTCTATCATCCCATATTGCGTTTAACAGTGCATTATGCCAATTTTTTTGATTTTCAGATACCGTTTTCTTGATGATTTTAATCAGATTCTTATTTGTTGATTCTGCCAATCCATTACCCTGGGGGTAGTAGCTGGCAGAATATTTCAATTTAATTCCCTTTTCTAGAGCGAACTCACTCATCTCAAGAGACGAAAAATAAGAAGCGTTATCAAATACTAAACAGTCAGGGATACCAAAACGAGTAATAATATTCAAATTTAAAAAGGCAATTACCTGACTGGTATTTATAGCTCTTAGTTAGGACAATAGCG
Source organism: Picea glauca (assembly GCA_000966675.3). Taxonomy (NCBI): domain Eukaryota; kingdom Viridiplantae; phylum Streptophyta; class Pinopsida; order Pinales; family Pinaceae; genus Picea; species Picea glauca. The sequence continues at coordinate 213,551 of JZKD02S0235022.1, forward strand.
TAGGAGCTGTTATCCGCAATTTTGGTCATCATGATGATGTTATGATGATGGAAAATCAAGCTCTTCACTAAGAACACTTTCCTGAGAAAAGTTACATTTGTCTGCTTCCAGAAATCATGCTTTTTAGGGATGTTCGCAGGCTACCTATATATTTGCCTGCGAAAATGCCTGATTCTCGTAGGCTGCATTAATCTAGGGTGTGAGGGGTTCGCACTGTACCTAATTATCAGGGTGCGAACATCATCTAAAAGAAGGAAAAAGATAAAAATCTCGAACCTTCTAGAAGGGAATCTTCTAGAAACATGAGTTGGCTTTGAATGGTTGTTCAGGTGCTGGCATTCCAGATATCTTGGGATCATTCCTATCCAAGTAACTAATCTATCTTCTCCTATATATTGAGGGGAATGATTATGGAAAAGGTTAGAAGCAATCTAGCAAGAGATTGATTGGAGAATTATTGAAAGCCTGTATGAAGGACTAATGCTACAACAACTAGAGACAACAGCAAGGTCATCAAAAGTGGTTGATTTTCTTCATGAATGAGCAAGTGTGTGTGTCAGATATAGGAGCCATCGAAAGGAGACCTACAACATCAAGGCTCAGGTTGTAAGTTTCACTTTCAATTAATTCAATATAGTAATATGTCCCTTTCCCATAAAGATGATGTCACTTTATTACATAACTCCTTGATCATATGTATAGACTAGCTATTGAATATATTAATCTTCCTTTACTTCAATTGGTTTGTACTGTTGTGATCTGAGTGGCACAAGAGCGTTGGAGAAAATATTGGAACAACAGAGACCTAAGGAAAGCATTCATAAGGTATGTCTATGATCCTTATCTCTTAGTTCATTCAATAGGCTAGTTCTAGGGAAAGTGTATTATTCTGTCTTGTTTTGTTCTAGATCCAGGTGGATCTAGGGAGATCGGTTCGTGTCCACACTTATGGATTAATCCTGGAACAAAATTGGAACAAAATCTCCTCTTCTTTTCCCTCCTGATTATAGTCGATATTACTTTCTTTATCTGGTCGCTTCCGAGTATACTATCAGCATGGTCCTCGTTCAAGAGGATGATAACCACAATGAACATGTTATCTATTACTTGAGTAGAAGTCTATCATCAACAGAACTCAAGTATCAACATGTTGAGAAACTGGCTTTGGCTACTGTTCAAGTAGTTCAACGTTTTTGTCATTATATTCTCTCCAGAAAAACTACAGTGATTTCACATTGTAACCCCATGCAACATATATTGACACGTCAATTGTTGGGGGGCAAGTACTCCAAGTGGATTGTCATTCTCCAAGAGTTCGAATTGGAATTCGATCGCGCCACGTTGAAGAAATCCTTAGCGTTTATTGAGTTAATTTGTGATTTCCCCCACTCTACCACGGAAAATGTAGCAGTTGATTCGTTACCTGACGAATCACTTTTCCTTATCAGTACTGATGATATTTGGTATGGAGATATCATTATATATCTCCAAACTCAAACTTTCTGGCCTGCTTTGTCCAGTAATGAATGACGTCGTATATGTTATCAGGCTCACCAGTACATTATCCTCGGTGATACTCTTTACCATCGAGGCATTGACTCTGTATTTCAGCATTGTTTGACTTTTGATGAAGATGAGAAAGCTTTGAATGACTGCCATTTAGGAGCATGTGGCGGTCATATGTCTGGGTATGCTACTGCCCAGAAGATCTTACGTGCAGGATAATTTTGGCCTTTTTTGTTCAATGACTGCATTACTGTTGTTCAGAAGTGTCACGCCTACCAGACCTATCAACAGAAGATTCGGTCGCATCCTGCTCCCCTTCATCCTATAGTCTCAGTAGGTCCTTTTTCTAAATGGGGCATTGATTTCATGACATGTCACCCTCACTCGGCCGGGGGGCATGGTTATATTATTGTAGCTGTTGATTATTTTACAAAGTGGGCCGAGGCAATGCCAACATTCGATAATACTGGGAAGACTGTAGCGTTATTTCTTTTCAACCATGTCATCACTCATTTTGGTGTCCCTCAGGCTATCGTTACCGATCATGGTAGTCATTTTAGGAATTATATGATGTCAGAACTTACAGAGAAGTTGCGCCTTCGTCATGATAGCTCAACACCCTATTATCCGCAGGCTAATGGCCAGGTCGAAGCAATCAATAAGGTTCTCATAACTATGATTTGGCGGATGATAGGAATACATAAAACCAGTTGGCACACGATGTTGTTTTCGGCATTGTGGGCCTATCGGACATCTGTTAAATCCGCTGCAGGATTTACACCCTTTCGATTAGTTTATGGCATGGAAGCCATTCTGCCAATAGAATGTGAAATACCTTCTTTGAAGCTAGCTGTAGATCTCTTACCTAATACTTCTACTGAAGAGGAACGTCTGTTGTATTTGATGCGATTAGACGAGACCCAACGTGATGCCACTTTAGTAATAGAATCCCAAAAGAAACGCATTAAGGAATAATATGACAAGCATGTCAAGACTCGTGTTTTCTCTGAAGGTGATCTTGTTCTTCTGTATGAACAGGATAAAGATGTCCTAGGAGCCGGTAAATTTGAACCTATGTGGCGTGGTCCCTACATTGTCAGCAAATTTTTGGAAAAAGGAGCGTATGAGCTAGTTGATTATGATGATGTACCTTTGAGTGAACACAAGAATGGGTTGTACTTAAAGAAGTACTATGCATAAGTTAATTTTGCATGAGTACTTGTATTTTATGTATCATACTGCGTGTGTGTGTTACTTTAGTTTTACTTTTGACGTTATCTGGTCTCTTCCCTTACGTGATGTTGTGTTTGATTTCCAAATGTCGGAGTATTCGCTACCTTATATTGGCTTCGCTGATGGAGCTAGCCATAGTACTCGAAACCTAGCTTCCACTGCATGGGCAATCTATGCCCTGACAAACGAACTCATATCTCTACGAGGTATATGTCTTGGCAGAGCAACCAACAACATTGCAAAGTATAGTGCCATTGTTGAATTATTGGTTGATGATATCTCTCTTGGAATTCGTCAGTTGGTTGTGCGACTTGACTCGCAGCTTGTAGTACTACAACTCAGTAATGTATATTCTATTCGAAGTCCTACTTTATTAAGGGTATATTTGTGGATTGACCTCTTGGAACGGTACTTTGATCACATTGAATATCAGCATATTCCTAGATGTCTTAATACATTAACAGATGCTTTAGCTAATTATGTATTGGACAGGCATTTGAACAATTTGTAAATCAAAAACATTAAAATGTACACAATGTAAAGTAAACCGGTAGAATCCGTGTATATATATAATGATCTAAAGAGTTTGTTTTACAAAATGTTTGTCCGAAGACCAAAATATCAAAAATTGAAGCTCATGGCTTCTACATAAGGACGTCATGGATGACGTTCATGATAACACACTAATGTCCTAGCAACTCTGCGGAGAAGTCGACCCATAGATGCAGAGACTCCCACAGTATGACGTTGATCGCATCGTGGAATCTCTTCCAGAGTCATATCTGGAACGTCTGCCATCAAACCCTCTAAATTTTTCTCCACTGTCATTTAATCGTCGGTGTACTATGGAACTGCTACTACTGCCTCCCCTCGTTGCTGAATAGGAGAACTGCCAGCAGGTCGATATGGTCCAACGTCTGTGTTATCAACAAGTATTTGGTGTTAGTCTTCGGGTAAATCTATAAAACAAAAACATTTAAATATAATAAAAATTCAAAAACATTTAAAAGATAAAAATTGGTGTACTTCTTACCGAGGTCTCCCCACTGTGCATCCTCAAGTAGTGCGAGGTCAGGATCACCATGGAAATCCAAGCCAGTGTATTCATATTCATCTACCATCAGCATCTGGTTTTGAAGCCAGTCGAAGAAGATATCGTCATACTTGACGATTGGCCCTGCCACATTCCGGGCCATGAGTTGACACCATCATAACATCCTTGGATCCCTAGGACCCGGAAAGTGCCATTCATCCTGAAGTCTAAAAACAGGGACCCTCTCACAGAAGAAGGACACCAACAAAGATCCATATCCGAACTGTTTTAGCTCCCCAATCCTACATTTGGTCAGTTGTTTCTTGATATTACGTAAAACTGCGTCAGCCCAGTTAAATACTTGGGGCTCAGTACACTCGATGGTGTACTGGAAATAGCTCTACAAAGACATATGTGGAGCGACACTTCCAGCCATCCAAGCAATGGTAAAGAGAATAGTGCGAAGAGTTATATTAGTTACTCCCCAGATTGCCACTTTCCCTTTCTTTCTTTCAGCCTCAGGTACACAGTACTGGTTGCAATATTCACTCATGGTCAAACCGCGCCTTCTGCTACCGGTCAAACTGACATAGGACCCTCGCCTGGATAAACCGGTAAAGAAATATATGTCCTCAATGTCGATAGTTAATATGTGAGCTCCAACATTGAACACTTTCTGGTCCGGATCCCACATTCGGACTAAGTACTCCAGTAATCGAACTTGGGCTCTCATGCCCAGGATCCGGAAATATTTTAAGAGACCACAGTCTCTTAGTGAAGCTATGGTGGGAGGGTGATTTTCGGCGTTTGTATTATCCTCCTCGTGTTCCCATTCTTGGCATTTGAGCACCATAATGATGGCTATTAACCTGCATGAGAAACATATGAAGATGGTTAATTCTCTTAAACATGGAAAAATTCTTCATATTGGTTAAATATTTTAATTTTTTTTTGAATTCTGCGCTGCTCGCAGGTGCGCTACTACGCACAGTGCAAACTTCTCACAGGCACCTTAAGGTCCACCTGCGAGAATGATTCATTCTCGCAGGTCCCGTATGGGCCACCTGCGAGAATGCCTCCACGTGCATAGGTTTTAAAAAAATAACTTGAAACTGAACTTTTAACCAATTAAATCAAAATTTTAAACCATGCAAAGATAAGGAATGGAGAGCTTACCAAGATGCTGCTGATGGCTCGTGAAATGATCGCCTGTAGCTCCTAGAAATCAACACTGAAGGCAGAGGGTAAAATGAAGGTTTTCTGAACTCAAATGGTAAAAGGGTAAAATGATATGGTAAAACTTGTTATGGATTCATTTTAATTACTTTTTACTATGTCAAAAGTGGGTTTTTTATGTTTATTCATTATTTAACCCTAATTACTAATGTGGAAATGAGTGAAATGACTTGCAGGTAAAAAATATGGACGATTATGGACATAATTTCTATGGTGTGGTGTGATTTTGATTGTTTTCTATGGTATTGACATAAAACCTTGAGCGCCTTTTGTCCGTTCTTGCGCTTGTGAAAAACATAAGAATGTGATCGAGCGTCGTTTTATCTCTTTTCTGGGCTCGTTGTGGTTATATGAAAAAGGAACCCCCCTGGAGTTATCTTTAAGCTCTTTTCAGACTCTCTAAACAGGAAAATATTGCCGAGCGATCTTGCTATTTTCGTGCTCGTTAAAGTATTTGAAGTATGCATCCTTCGAGTGATAGTTTAACCCTTTTTCGATCTCGTTGGACTACTGTACGAAAAATGAACTGAGAGAGTTCTCTTTTAAGTGTTTTTCCAAACTCTATAATCTTGAAAAACCTTCGAGTTTACTATCTCTGGACTCGTTAAACAAACATTGACAGACCCGTGATAGGACCGAACCACTCCTTCCTAGGGTTCGTTAAAAATACTCCGAGGGAATCGTCCGAAGGATGAGCTTATATCAACAAGAATATGTGATCCTCTTCAAGCTTGCGTAAAAATAAAGAGGTACTTGCCAGAAATGGTGGGGGAAATTTTGGGAAAGGGATATGTTTCATCTTTGTATTAATTGGCAGTAAGTGTCGCTCTTGAACATGACACCCCCTATTCATCATCTGAAGTCGATTTGGGAAATCCATTTGTATCTCATTCGATTCGATAACAAGGTCTTTCCATGTGTCTTATTTGAGTCAATGCTGCCAAATCATTGGTCGTGTCATTCATATGTTCAAGAGAAGTCCGTCTGAAACCTCTATTTGAGTCGGCCATCTCCAGTTATCCATTCTCTTCATGTCGGCCTTCCCTGTGTCCTAAGTCCAATTTCTACATGCTCTGTTTCATTTTCAAACTCTGTTACTCATTTCGTGTCATTGATGGGGGATACATCAAGGCCCTCCTATGACAAGTCTTGTTCCGTCGACTTCAGCACATTATCCGTAATTAAGGCTTAGAAATCATTCAGTACCTTGGAACTTGCATGCCTCAATGGCAAGTTTCCTCGCTTTCGATAGTGGGTTTACATCATTGACCCCTAATTGAAAGATTATGTCGATTGTTTGACATCAACCCATTTATTCATAGTCGATGGATTGTACTTTAGTACCTTGGGAGTCATTGACATCAATGGTTATTTCCCTCACACTTGTTAACGGTTACATCAATGGCCGGTAATCAAGTGGTTTCTACCATGTTCGACTTCGACACATGTAATCGCATGGTTAGATTCATACTTTGGGCGATGAGATTGAAGACCCTGGATATTGTTTTAAGTGATCCAGGTTGTGATGGAGTATGTATGATTTGTGACACATAGATCCATTGTGTATGTTTCGTGGCTATGTCATCTTGATTGAAAATTTGTCACATAGATCCACAGTGTATTCAAGTGGCTATGCTATATTGTGACGACATGGATCCACAGTGTATGATTGGTGGCCATGACCTTTGTTTATGATGTTATCAGTCTTTTATCTGAGAATGGGAATGCCTACCTCAGACGAGATACATATGATATTATGTCGATGCTTGGATGTTTGCGGGTTTCCGATTAGATGCGCTCTTGGTTCTTGACACACACATGTAGTTTACAAAGTCTATCGACTGTCACTGATTCCACTCTCAGACTTTGGGGGGCATTCTGTTATCCACAATTTTGGTCATCATGATGATGTTATGATGATGGAAAATAAAGCTCTTCACTAAGAACACTTTCCTGAGAAAAGTTACATTTGTCTGCTTCCAGAAATCATGCTTTTTAGGGATGTTCGCAGGCTACCTATATATCTGCCTGCGAGAATGCCTGATTCTCGTAGGCTGCATTAAGCTAGGGTGTGAGGGGTTCACACTGTACCTAATTATCAGGGTTTGAACATCATCTAAAGGAAGGAAAAAGATAAAAATCTCAAACCTTCTAGAAGGGAATCTTCTAGAAACATGAGTTGGCTTCGAATGGTTGTTCAGGTGCTAGCATTCCAGATATCTTGGGATCATTCCTATCCAAGTAACTAATCTATCTTCTCCTATATATTGAGGGGAATGCTTATGGAAAAGGTTAGAAGCAAGCTAGCAAGAGATTGATTGGAGAATTATTGAAAGCCTGTATGAAGGACTAATGCTACAACAGCTAGAGCCAACAACAAGGTCATCAAAAGTGGTTGATTTTCTTCATGCATGAGCAAGTGTGTGTGTCAGAGCTAGGAGCCATCGAAAGGAGACCTACAACATCAAGGCTCAGGTTGTAAGTTTCACTTTCAATTAATTCAATATAGTAATATGTCCCTTTCCCATAAAGATGATGTCACTTTATTACATAACTCCTTGATCATATGTATATACTAGCTATTGAATATATTGATCTGCCTTTACTTCGATTGGTTTGTACTATTGTGATCTGAATGACACAAGAGTGTTGGAGCAAAGCTTGGAACAATAGAGACCTAAGGAAAGTGTTCATAAGGTATGTCTATGATCCTTATCTCTTAGTTCATTCAATAGGCTAGATCTAGGGAAAGTGTATTATTATGTCCTGTTTTGTTCTAGATCCAGGTGGATCTAGGGAGAT